>AXCO02012842.1:0-10611 GCA_000473525.2 Anopheles melas
TTCTTCTTCTTCTTCTTCTTTGGCTCAACAACCGTTGTCGATCAAGGCCTGCCTGTACCACTAGTGGGCTTTGGCTTTCAGTGACTAAATGATTTCCCCCCATTGCAGGATAGCCAGTACTACGTATGGCGGCACGGTCCATTTGGGGTTTGAACCCATACCGATGACGGGCATGTTGTTATGTTAAGTCGTTCGAGTTGACGATTGTACCACGTGACGGGCCAATTCGGCCTATTGACTATCTAAAGTAAACGATATCTTTAAACATCAGTTACCAACATATTAACCGAGCAAACTTGTCCAAAACCGTATCATCAGTATAGCTTCTGTAAGATTTTAAAACAGCCTATAGTTATAGGCCTAACAAATTACGCTCTTTAACAATTATGATGCAAACATTCAAACATAACATAACAAGAAAGTAATAAAAAAAAACATGATAAGAACTTTATCAAACTTTTTACTTCACAGCCAATGTGGTGTCGATCAAGATTATTTTTCCGTAAGAGAAAACACAGCAAATTATCATTAAAATATCACCGTAGGTTACGGGATAGCGTGTGACTTTTAAAAATTTTCGATAAGATAGCACTTCCTTCGCGTTCCTTGAGTAAGATCCTTGAAAAAAAATTTCGAAAAATGAGACACATCTTAATCGTTCCCAGGTACAACTTGAAGGAAGCGGAATGAACTTGTCGGAAACAATCAGCTTGATCTGTGCACAGTTCACCATTGTGACTTCCTATCGAGATTTCTTGTTAAACTTGATTTTATGCATCCGTTTAAGTACATTTGGCGATTTCACGTATCCATTTCAGTACATTTGGTATAATTCGAAGACAATGCGTGTTTAAGTTTTTTTGTTGTATTATTCATATTATTATTATTATTTGATTATTATTATTATTTTTATTATTTTTATTGTTATTTCAAATAGGTTGATTCTCTGTTTTTTTTTTTTTGATTTTCTGTTTTTTTTTTTATTAATTTACTTTGGGATATAATTTTGTTATTGTCCTTTCTTTTAAAATCAATTAAATTGACAACTACATATATAAAAAAATACTACCTACGAAATTACTATCCCAGACTGTTTTTGTTTTATATCGTATCTCTTTTTAATTTTTTAAGACATTTTCTTCAATCGATTCCTACCTGAGTGTTTGTTACCATTCTTATTTCCAGACTGTTTCCACACTGTGTTTGATTCGCCGAATCTCCTTTGCCCTGCATTTTTATTCATTCTCTTTTCTCGTATGCTCTCATGCTACCAGTTGCACTGAGATCTTGCCTCCATTTCACCACGCTTCGTCAAGCTTCCCTTGATTCGTATAAATTAAGATATTTAAACTGGATTCGTCAGTTCAGCGCATGCCTTAAAACAATCCAGGATTGCCATTGTAAACGAAGTGAAATGTGTGCAGCCTTTTTGTAAAATTATCCAAAGAAGCAGACAATCAACAGAACGAGCACATATTTTTCAGTGCTGAAATGAAATCCCGAGCCAAGGAAATGAACGTCCGGCGAACAAAACGGCACGTCAATAAAAACAGACCATCCCACGAAGCAACATTATCTAATCATCGCATGGAACTGCTTGCGAAATGCAGCTTACAAACGAAACTTAACAGTTGTTCACTCGTTTCGTCACTTTTCGGATGAGAATGTTTACACTACCCGTTAGGGTATGATTGTATCCTTTATTTTCAGTCACTTTGAGCTTTCGATTCACCTTCGAGATAATCAACTCCAAACGCGTTATTTTATCCATTCTTCAGTTTATGTGATTTTAATCACCCAGCTATGCGACGTCTAAGCGACGTTGCATTCTTCGCAGTTTTGAAAGTTTATAAAAAAATCGTCAGATCAAAAACACGTCACGTCAGATTTCATTTTACTATAATGTTGTTTAATAGTGTGATTCATGTTGTTTAAGTGGAGCACCGTTTGTCCGGGTACCTTTTATCCGGCTGTCCGTTTATTCGTGATGTTGAGAAATGACAGATTAATACCAAAATGACATTGCGTTCTGAAGAGGATATTTGAAAAATCGATTATCAGAACAAAAAGTCATAACAAAACACACTATAATTCATGGCAAATTCGAAATATTCTCATTCGAAATCATGAAGCTATCAAAATCTGGGTAATTTTTATAAAATAAGATAAATTAAAAAAATCCGGAATTTGTAATTAAATATATCCTATGACTCTTTCTCTGTGTTATTCGCATATCTGGGCGAAGTGGAGTCCCGATGAGCCCGGATAAACGGCGCTCCACTGTATAACTATTTCACATTTTAACTATAACATTCCTCTTTTTATGATTCTTACTTTTATCATACTGGCTTTGTTATAAATTGCAGATTTTATCTTTCATCCATTTTCTTTTCGATACCCTGGAATCAGTAATGTGGATTTTTCTGTAATATTTAATTTGTGTGATTTTCGTTTGACTATACTATACCTTTACTATAAGAGATATCGCTGTCCATATGCTGTCAATACGAAAGAGAAACCTTAAAACCAGTCGGCTACTGTTTGCTACCACCTACTGGCCAAATACCATAGTCAGATGATATTTTAGCAGTAAAAGACAGAATAATTAAATATTCACATCTCAAATAGTCACTCAGAGTTACAGAGGCGAATGTGAAATCATGTAACAAAAAGGTCAATGTGATAAAATATCCATACAATCTGAATCATTTGAAAGAGATCACAGCAACGATTTGAGGCTACAGTATGTGTCAGTCAATTGTGTACAATTGAAAATTGTGTGAATGTTTCTTCAACGAACAATTTTTTTTTAAACAAATTCAATGGAAAAAGTTTCAAATTTAATTGAATAAATGTCCATTATGTTTTTAATAATTTCAATAACCGTTTGTTAAGTGTCGACAACTGAATAGCTGTTTAAAAATACATCCTTTTTTAACAAAAACTATCTTATCTTATCTTACCGAAATTTATCTTATCTTATCTAATCTTATCTTTTTTAATAAAGAGAACGTAGCGTAAAAAAACGGTCTTAAACGCTGATAAGGTTTTATGACGAAATAAGACCGGACAACATGTAACAAATTATGTGAAATTGCCAATAGCGTGAATGTTCAAATTACAGACCTCCGCAATTATCTTACACATACTGTACCCATTTACCGAATAAGGCTAAGTAAGTGAATTACTGAAGTGAGTAAGTGAGTAAGTGAGTTATTGAATACTGAATAAGTTAAAAACAGTCTTACTTACAGCTCGAAAAAATATTAGCAATCATGAAAATCGTTAAAATCACAATTTAAATTTAATTGATACGTAATTGTTATACGTCTAAATTAAATATGTGTGAAATGACAAATTTTGCATTAAATGTTCCTCTCTTTTCCTTAATTTTTAACAAGAGTCGGAGTCACTTTTGTCTTCTTGGACCTACTGATCATACGGGTAGATTCGAACTAGTTGCACCTGCGCCTCGGACATTATTCAAATTTCGACCTAATGCATCCACTGCACCTACGGACGAATTCAACTACAACAACCTCGCTCACTGCTCAGAATTGCAATAGTTCAAGTAAATAGTAATTAAAGCAATCTGTTCTAGGACCTACATTAAACAAGCTATTAATAATGTTAAAATAGGATTTTAGGAATTTCATATGACCCTTTCGTTGTTGATCTTGATAGACACTCAGTTATAGTTTTTCAAATTAATACGATTTGTTTTAGCTTGAAAATATTCAATCAACACGTTTCGATTGAGTTATTTTATTCACATAATTTATTCGCCAAAAGCTGTTCGCTTGAATCACACTGTTAATATCAAAAGATTTTGACATAAAGTGGCAGCTTATTTCAATTCTTGCCTTACTATTTAATTGAATGATTAAAATCAAAATGCACTATATCTCATGCAATATTGGTTTTATTTCCATAATCATGTTATAACAACGTTGTTCAACAGTGGATGCTCGAAAGGCATGCGCAATCACAATGGTACGTCAATTGGACATCAAAATTTCCAAGCTCTTTCCGTTTAAATTCGTGAGTGGCACGGTAGGTGCATATACTAAGAAAATTGGATAAACAATTATTTGGTCATTTTTTGTTTGTATCAAAATTTTGTTTGACATTTTTTATTTAAAAAAAGTGCAATAGTAAACTTAATTCATACAGCCATTTCGATGTATGTAATTGAACAATTTAAAAAAACGTACAATCACTCATCTACAGTCTGTTCCCGAGTTACGCTGTTTGTGCGTTCCCGAGGAATTCGCGTATGTCGAATTTCGCAGTTTTCGACCAAAATACAATTGGTTACTCGGAATTTTTATTCAATTTAGTACTTTTATACACTTTATTTAATCGTTTATTTAATGCGATTCGTGCAGAATATTCTGATATTTTTCGCTTCTAAGTGAATTAAATTTATTACCAAAACTGCAATTTATACTGCATTAGACAATGCTTGAAGCAAATTGTACTGAATTGACATTTGATCTGCAAAATTTAGAAAACCGCGTTTCTCCGAATCCGTGTTAGTCGAGAACCGCGTAACTCTGGAACAGACTATACTGGGAGTAGTTTCCAGCTACATCATGCATCATAGATTAAACAAGTTAAAGTGTTCAAATATGCAAAATCATTTTTTCTGTTTATGATTATACCAACATAATTGGTGGCTTCATTTAATGGATTTGTTCATTTTTAATGGACTTCTCATAATGTTCTATTGACAGTAGGGTTTAGTTTAGCTTAAAAAATTGAATAAAATTAAATCCCATAACTACATTCATCTCTTATGTTATATTGCACAGAGTTTCCAAACTTTCCAGTCCGTGGAATTTAACGTCGTTGTTCTGAGTCACTCTGAGTTACCTTTAATATTTAAACATTTTGATTTTGGTGAACATTTTACTCTCGTTTTTATAATAAAATACTTACTTTATACATTAAATTACTGCAGCTATCTAATTAAGAAACTTAGATTTTGTCGCAAAAAAGAAAAGTCTTAAATTTGGTTTAGGACCGATTTTACATTTATACGTTACGGGCTCTTTATCGTTATAGGCTCTCGAGAGCAGCATTAGTTTGGAGATTTATTTTTACTATTTTTTTTTAAATTATCACATATCTCTGTAACAAACATTCTATATGTGCTTTATTTATTCTAAAGTAATATTAATCGTCCTACGTAGCATTGTAATACAAACACTCGTGCAAAATAGTACGTGCAAAACGTCTCGTGCTCCAAGCTCTTGCGTAGCAATGGCATTGACAGCAACAGGTAGGATGCACCAAATGCACTCGCATGCAAAAAAAAGTGCAACCGACAACGCTACCCTTGGTACCCACCACGTTCTGTTGGTGATCTTTGGCAGATGTTCAAATGTAGCTGAGAATGTATTCATTCATAACTGCTACCTTTAAGCAGTATCTCTCACTCTCTCTCCTTCTCTTGTTCTGGTGCGTACATTTCACAAGCGTTATAGAACTTTGCACGAGTGTTGCATCGTTCCAGGAACTCGTTGCATCATTCATTCACTCTCTTATGGGCGCTCACTTTCGGTATTGTGCAAAGAAAGAAGTTTATGATATGATCATTTGCTATGAGTCATAAAACTAGGAGGGTAATTCCTGCGCATTATAAATGTTTGAATGTAGGATTTACATTTATCGAAATAGAGTCACTAGTCCATAATTATGTCATTGAAAAAAATACATAAATTAATAAATAAAATGTATCATAAATTAAATTAAATACAAACATTTTCGAGGAGCATTAAATTAGATTATTACGCTACGCGCATTTGTTTAACACAAATTGGAATCAAATCAAACTCAATTCAATATCAATATTTAAAATTACTAAATTTATTGAATAATAGATAAATATACAAAAAGGCAGGGAGCGAGGGGACCAAAACTATGGTTCTATCTTATTTCTAATTTTCAAAACCAAAACACGTGGCAGTCACCACAAAAAACCACATCAAAAACAAACTCTTCTCACACCCGGCCACAACCATCCCGCCACACGTACTCCAAACAGCTGACGCGTACCATTACGCACCGCTTGCATCAGCCTGGCCCATCATCGTCCAATAAACACATATACACACAGTTCATGCGCTCGCGCCGGGTGCGGCGCGTATGTGCGGTGTGCGTGAAAAGGAAGCATACCGTTCCATCCATGGTACGCTTGTCCGCGCTCTGCGCTCATTTCTGCACATACCGTACCTTTTTTTTGAGCGATGAGACTGGCTGGGAGGGGAACAGAGAATCCCACCGATACCAAAGGTCACCTTCAAAAGCGCGCCCTGAGCCGACGCACTCTCTGTTTCGGATATCGACGGAACGCGTCGAGGTCAGTACAAATATTCCATCGTTGGCCGCGTCAGGGTGCACACACGAATAGTGACTCCGTCATTGGTGCTACATTCCGGTAGTTTCCAACAGTTAGCAATTAAAACTCCTACGGTGAATTACACCTACGTTTAAAGTGAGTTGATTTGTCCAGTGCAATATTTATCATTTGGGCCGTTCGTTCCGTTAATGTGTTAATTGTGCCCATCATCAGTTCCCCTTTCTACAGCAGTACAGTTCGTCAAAATGTCTGAAGTGAAAGCTAAGCTGCTTACCCAGATTGCCGAACCGATGACCTCGTCTGGCAACAAGGTCACCGTTGTCGGTATTGGCCAAGTCGGCATGGCCTGTGCATTCAGTATTCTAACCCAGGTATTTGCAAGCTTGTAATATTGCAGAGAAAGCATTTACTAAAATGAATCCGTTTTACAATACTTCGCCAGAATGTGTCCAGTGAGGTTGCTCTCATTGATGTCAACGCAGACAAACTACAGGGTGAAATGATGGATCTGCAGCATGGCTCTGCCTTCATGAAGAACGCTCACGTCAGTGCAGGCACCGGTAAGTTTTTTTGCTAAACATTGCTCCTCTTTCCCCGTCCTGTACGGTCCGAGCTGGGATGGGACACGTTGCGATGGGACCGATCATTCCAGACTGCTTTCCGCGCCGTGCTGTCCAGCTGAATGACATTTCAAGAACACTTTTACTATCATTCGGGTATTCACATCGTGGCCACTTGAAAACAAAAAAAAAACAGACACAACCAGCGTTAGATAAATTGAGCGAGAGAGAATTGGACAAACCCCTTGTTGGCCTATTTTTTTTCTATGGCCTGTTGTACTCGTGTTTTTCATCGCTCTTCCGTCACAATGTACAGGGCATAGACGTTAAAGGAAAGCGAGAGTTTTGGGAGCAGTACAGTGCTGGTAGCAGTTCCGGATCAATCACGAGATCTGTTACGTACAATAAACAGTTTTATTTCAAACTCGTTCTGTATCAACTCAAAGGAATAGAAGGTTTGAATAAAACATCCAAAAATAAAAGATGCTTGCTCAACAACGTCTTTGCCGTTTGAGCGAAGCACACCACAGCGCATGCCCTGTGGTTCGATACAAAACTACACTGACTTCAGCTTGACCTCCCAATGAACTTCGCACAACCACCGACGATTTCAATTCTTCGCTTTATTATTCTGCGACATGTAGGGTATGTCACGTTCTCTAACACCAAAGTAAGACAGATCGGGAAAGGAAGGGGTGCACTTATTACAGTTTTGCTATCCAAGTGAAGACACTAGGTGCATTGGCCTCCAGACGCTATCACTACTGTGCTTTCTTTACTACACCACTTCACTTTTCATAACCCAATGTAACAAATGGTGCACTTTACTGATTAAGTTTTGTTCATTACACTTTTAAACTGTTTCAGTAATGTCGGTTTATTTGCAAATCAATCCAAATCGCTAAAATTCATCACAATCACTTTGCCAAGCTTGCTTTTATGCGGTTTGTACATCCGTATTTCATTGATAAACTTCTTCCATGTGTGTACTATAGGTTCATCACTCGTAAATTCAATGTTTCAAGATAACGCTTACTCAAAACTCAAAGTCAGCCTCGCTATGCGATTAGAATAAAATTGCACCAACAAAAAAAAAAGATTACCAACCCCGCAGCCCTTTACTTGTTATCAAGTTTCAGTGACCTGCCTTCACAGTTAAAGTGTGCTTATCTGTGTGTCATTTGCTTCATTATTGCCTCAATACCAGAAATTGCATCTTTTCCCGTCACTTTATATTCCGTTAGATTGAGTCTATCGGGGTAAAAACAAAACAATTTGCAACACCCTTGTCATCAACTGTTTAACTTGTTAACTAACTTTTGCATTATCACACTCACGCATTAAAGTAACACATGCACACAACACAATGTGTGCTAGGCCGGACAACAACTGAATTGTTAAACATTGTGCGGAGTTAAATTGATGCTAAACATCAACATTTTGGTCCTATCCGAGTTTTTATTTTTAAATAAAAATGGGTTTCTAACGCGCCAAAAGTTCACGATGAGATAAAGTTGAAGTGAGCTGAGAATTATGCTCACGCTGTAAACATCTGCTCACTATGCCATGATTTCACCTCTCACACCTAGATGGCGCTGTAAAGCCGGTTTGAATTCTAGCGATCGTTAAATTCAGCACAAAAGTCAACCATATCAAACATTTTGCTCATTGTACACTGTTTTTGTTATCTCGTTGCAGATTTTTCTGTCTCTGCTGGCTCTCGTTTGATCGTCATTACGGCCGGCGTGCGTCAGAAGGAGGGCGAAAGCCGACTAGACCTCGTCCAGCGTAATACCGACATCCTGAAGGGTATTATCCCCAAGCTGGTCGCCCAAAGCCCGGAATGCATTCTGCTGGTCGTCTCCAACCCGGTCGATATCCTTACCTACGTCGCATGGAAATTGAGTGGACTGCCCAAGAACCGTGTCATTGGTTCCGGCACCAACCTTGACTCGTCCCGCTTCCGCTTCCTGATGTCGCAAAAGCTGGGCGTCGCTCCCACCTCTTGCCACGGTTGGATCATCGGCGAGCACGGTGACAGCAGCGTGCCAGTGTGGTCCGGTGTGAACGTGGCCGGTGTTCGTTTGGCCGAAATTAACCCAAGCATCGGTACCGATGCTGATACGGAAAAGTGGGGTGACCTGCATCATCAAGTCGTCAACAGCGCGTACGAAGTCATTCGTCTGAAGGGCTATACATCCTGGGCTATTGGGCTTAGCGTAGCTTCCCTAGCGTCTGCTATTTTGCGGAACACTTACAACGTCCATGCCGTTTCCACGCTGGTTAAGGTAGGTCTCGCAGCAAGTACTTTGTGATTGTGCATCACGAAACATTGTTAATGTTCCTTTTTTTGTATACACACAGGGTGAGCACGGAATTGATGATGAAGTCTACCTTTCGCTGCCATGCGTGCTGGGCCGCAACGGCGTTAGCCACGTGGTGAAGCAAATTCTTACGCCAGAAGAAACGAAGAAGCTGCAGGCATCCGCCACCCTGATGGCGCAAGTTCAGTCTGGAATCAAATTCTAAGCACTTCGATTGCCATAGCTAATGCTAAAAATGTTATTTATTGTCAAAACCAAAACATACGTTAAGCTAGCTACAAACAAGCACTGAAGCATCTGGTCCCTTCTCTGTCCGGTGCCAGATCTTTAATCCCCCGCACCACGCGTTAGGAAATAATTCAATTGCACGATCCATAAATGTCCCTTTGCCTCCCAACAACAAATGATATACAACAAATAAAATGATAGAAATATTGCACAGTGCATTTCTTTTCACTCAAAAAAATAGCACAGCCTCCAGGGATTAACTGACCGGGTATTGTACTGTTCTTGTAGGTATTACAAACAACTAATCTAGAATGCAAAAAGTGTCCGTAAATGGGATCGATTTGAACCTAAATGTGTAGAATAAATTTAGGCAACCATTAGAAAATTGTGTAAATTAACAATGCAAACAAACTGCATTTTAAAACAAAAACCAGCAAAAAACAAACCACCCTACCTCGACTAGTGTTTAGGAGTCTCACAACAATATGGTAATTCGGTTATACACATTGATTGGAAGCGAGCAAAATTCGAACCCTTCTCACTCTACTCTGCACTTTGATGCAACCCGAGATTACGAAATTGTTGAGCTCATACGCAAAAAAATTGAAAATCAAACCCATTTAAACTAGTAATGATAATCTACTACTAGCATCTAATTTTCAGATACAACGTACATTGAGAAATTCTGCAAATTAAATTATTGTGAAGAAAATGCATCAAAAACCAGCATCAAAATTCAAGAACCCTGATATTGAAAAGAGAATGAAAATTTTTAGATATGAATAAAATAACCATTCAATAAATTGCCCCTCTCTACAATAACTGAAACAAAATGTGTCTTTGATAAATTCGATTACTTTTTATAAGTCTTAGCCATTCTTAAATGATTTTTTTTTGTTTTGATTATTTATAATGATGATCGTGATATTGTGAAATAATATGCCGTTCTTGAACAATACGATAACTTGACTAAAAAAGGGAATGTTCTTTTATAACTAGCTGAATCAAACCCTTTTATAACACATTTTTCAAATCAACCGAAAGAAACGAAATTTCCTATGTAGATTCTTATTCTGGAAATTCATACGAAATAAGAAATCCTGCGACCGTCTTCCAGCTGTAATGAACTTCAAGG
>AXCO02012863.1:0-11566 GCA_000473525.2 Anopheles melas
CACCAAACTGACAGTGCTTTAGCTTTGTCTGATGCAACTGGATTTTTAGTACAGGAAGATGAAGGCGTTTTCGGTTTCTTGGTTATTTGGGTAGTCGTAAAGTGGGGCCTTGATCGTCAACGGTAATTGTGCCAAAGAAGAAGAAGAAGAAAATATCATCAAATTTAATCAGGACAATGTTATCAACTTGTTTATTGTTATTTTATAAAAATAATACATTTTTATTATGAATGAAAGCATAGAACACTGTTAAAAACTAATTGATATTGGTTGCAGTCAACCGACAGGATTAACAATTTACAATTTTATTTCATCAACAATAGAATTTTACAGTACATCACAGTCATTTCCGGACATCTGAGATTTTCGAAATCACGCACTTCTATACAATCTATCGTCATAAAAATTTATCGGCGTTTTATCTTACCTTCTTTTTATTTGACTTTCCCACACAAAAAAAAATAGACATTAGAGCTTTTTTCAAACAGGCAATTATTAAGTTTATTAAAATTGAAAACAACATTTCAAAAAACATTTTGTTAGAAAATGTTTCTGTTCTGTTTTGCACGATTCTATAAGTAAACAACTGGAGTTTTTTTTTATGAAATACATCAAACAACGTAAGTTTCCGCAATTAACTCATCCATACTGTATATGTTTGTCTTCTATGTGTTCTAGTGATGGGCAAAACGGCTCCGAAGCCGGAGCCGGCTCCGACCGGCTCCAGGCAATTTCGGAGCCGGCTCCGGAGCCGGCTCCGCTCCGACGGCTCCGGAGCCGGCTCCGCTCCGACGGCTCCGGAGCCGGCTCCGCTCCGACGGCTCCGGAGCCGGCTCCGCTCCGACGGCTCCGGAGCCGGCTCCGCTCCGACGGCTCCGGAGCCGGCTCCGCTCCGACGGCTCCGGAGCCGGCTCCGCTCCGACGGCTCCGGAGCCGGCTCCACTCCGACGGCTCCGGAGCCGGCTCCGCTCCGACGGCTCCGGAGCGGAGCCGGCTCCGGGAAAAAGTCGGAGCCGGCTCCGGAGCCGTTAGTCCGGAGCCGGCTCCGGAGCCGTTGGTGCGCTCCGAAACGCCCATCACTAATGTGTTCGTTAATGCCATTGTCATAGCAACTATGGTGTATTGAATGCCTTAACAAAGTTTTGATCGATTTGTATGCTGTTGTTGGTGTGCTGTGTTCCAGTGTAAGACAACCCTATAGACATGGTAAAAGATCTAGACTTTATACAAGATATCAATGAAAAATATGGCGGGTTAGAGTTTGAATTACACGGAAAACTTGAAGAAATGTACGCTGTAGCCCGTAATTTTTAAGAGAAATTATTAAATTTTTGTTTAATCTTTTAGTGTGAAAATGGAACACTCGCTGCAAGTAAATGAAGCAAAAACCGATGACAAATCCAAAACTGGTAAAGTTGAATCTTTCAGCTACTCGACGGAAACAATGAAGCGAAGGAATCATGAACTGTTGAAATCGTTGGAAATTACCAAAGCCAGACTACGGTCTCGTGCTACATTTAGCCCGTTGGAAGCGATTTTACAGAAGGCAATTGGAAATTATCTGAAAGAAACTTCGCTAGTTCCATGCAGCACAAAAAAAGTTTACGGGCCCACCTATGTTTAATGAGGCTTTCGTGATTCCATTATCGTGCATCATTATGCTGATACAATTATAAGGATGTTTCTTGAAAATAAAGAAAAGAATACAATAGTATGATAATTGTTTTATTAATTTTTTATCCATTCCTAGTCCAAGGTTTTTAAAACATTTCATTCATCTTTTCAGATGAATTCCCATACCTATTTCTTAACCCGTTAAGCATATTTTCTAGTTTTGTATTCACACGGAATAATTCGTAGAGCTAAAAAAATGTATGGAAATAATTCACAGTAGTCATGTAGCGGGGAATGAAAACAACATACTAATCATTCTATTTGTAAAATATATAAATTCATCAACGATCCCTAATATATTGAATCGACACTTAATTTGTCTAGCCGGTATTTCAATTGAAACTGATTGTGAGTAACAAAAGTGTCCTAAATTCACTTCAAAGTCATTAATTTGTTACGGGACCCTATCTGGTGTTACAAGAAGTTATTATTATTCTCATGTTATTATGTTCTATGTTATTCTCAATTTACTTCAAGAGAAATTCACTAATTTGTTTTGATACCCTATCTGGTGTTACAAGATGCAAATGATGTGACCCGGGAATTTCATAATATGCTACTTCTGATGAAGTTCGTTTAAGCACATCCATAACTTTTGGATAAACTTCAGGGTTATCGAACTTCATTCCAGGATCGGCACGTATATTTAAAACCTTACATTTTATACGCTCCGCATATGCAAGTACTTGCTCCATCGAAAACATACCCAACAACGCCACTTTCAAACGGAGATCTCTAGCAAAATGATAACCATCCTTATTGAAATGTGCTGGAGCAAGAGCCATACCGCGCCGCATTAACACTTCGACAGAGTCGTAATCCACCGAGCCATCGTAGGCTGCCAACACCAGATCGATCATCTCGTCGTATCCATAACAGGGCATTTTAGATTCAGGTAACGTTTCGTAATGTAAAAATTTATCAATACAGTCTCCAGTACTAGCGGCCGTTTTATGATGATCTCGCACCGTCGGTCCAGCAATATCAATGCTAATAAAGCGCTCTACGTCATCTGGAAAACTAGCAGCATACATGAAGCTCAACGCGCCTCCTAGCGAATGACCCAGGAGCGTTACTTTAGTCCAGCCAAAATATTTCACTATACGTCGAATCAACGTGATTCCGTCCCAGAAGATGAAATAGTGCATGCCTTTGGGATAATGTGACGATTTACCGTGACCCGGAAGATCGATAGCAAGAATTGGGACCTCAGCAGGCAACAAAGGGCAAAGACGATCAAATGAGCCTGCGTTGTCCTGCCAACCATGGAGTGCTAGCACAGGCTGTTTTAGACGGGATCCCCACCATTTACCTACAAGTAGAAACACATACATTGAAATGAAATGAAAATTTTTGTTTATTTACTTCTGGTTTATGTGCTATATAAACGTTTATTAGAATTTAATTTAATGTTTTAGGCGATTGCATGTCTGTATTTTAGTTCTTGAGAATTAACTCGTAAACATTCTTGGCTATTCAATAAGAACCCCATAAATAATCGAATAAACAAAAATAAACGTTAAACATTACACCTCAAACATCAACCATGGATTAAAAAAGAAGCGCTTTCCAAAGTTGTTTCGTGTAATTGATACGATGTATCTTCGCTACGATGCATGTCTTGCTTCATGTTAACCCTAACATTAACAATCAAACCTAGAAGGAATTAGAATTAGATAATTTGTTTTGCAGATTAACCCTTTGCCGGACAACAGCAAAAGCGCTTAGCGCAATTCTTAATTCTTTCCTGTGAGTTTATGTGGATGTGTGTATGCGTGTGTGTATGTGTGTGGTCGTGTGCGATGCGAGAATGCTAATACAGGCGGTCCCCGAGATACACGGTAGCTCTTATACGCGGAATCGGAGATACGCGGTTTTCTAAATTCGACAGTTCTTTGAACAAATTGTACTGATTTGACACATCAATTGTAAATTGCAAAATAATTTCCGTTTCGATCGAATGCTAAAAACTTTTTTCAAAAGGTTTAAAACTGTTACATTCAGTCAGAATCATATCAAATATTTCATAAAGTGACCGCCTGTACATCAACCACAAGTAGGGTTTGTTCAAGGGATGCTAAGCTTATCATAGCGAAACAATAAACGGCTTACACCTTGAAGCCACTACTGCACCATTCACCCAAAGCGTGACGAAACTATGGAACAATTACGTCAAAGCATGAACACGCAACTTTCAAGCTAACATTCGATGGTATGATGTTGTGCTGCACTATCATACGATATTCACACATACCTGCTATGATACCCCAGGGGACTGGAATTTCTATTTCTTCTATAGGACGCAACGTCGATACATTAGTACCTAAAATGTAATAACATTAACAAAACCGTTTTATTGTTAATCACACTGCAGATTATATTGATCTCAATAAACTCCTTCATTTACTCACCATTTGACGTTGTAGGTTCACTCATGATTTTAAACGAGCGATGTTTAGCAAAAATATTATGCAATACACAATTATCAACCACGAATCAATTTCGCATTCAGTACGCTCAGTATTGAAGTTTCGCTTGAGCCGCTAGCATAGTTATTCGGGTACACAATCCTAGCACAGCTGATGACATTTTCGGCATGTTTCTTTTTTACGCTTTGTTTATGTATTCCACCAAGATGAGCACAAAACGTGCTGCGCCTGTTTTCTTGTAGTTATCTTGATTCACTGACGTTCAAAAGGTGCTTCCAACCAAGGTATGTATGCATCCTGATATTATTTTCCTTTCTTTCGTTCGATTCAACTCAACTTTTTTTAGAAATAATTTTGTTAACGTTCTTTATTTAATGAAACCAGACGCATAGGCTCCTATATCATCACACAATTCTCGAATACGATCGTTCGGTAGGTATTCCAGCGCCAAAATAGCATTTCCTACCGCAATAGTCTCTTTGATCGTTCTCCCCCGGATCCATATGCGTCCATTCATTCCGGCTGCTATTTCAAAAGGAAGTTCCTTCGCTAGTTGGCTAAGAAAATTGCTCTTTGGATTCAATATTTTTCGAACCAAGTTCAAGCTGCAGCTGATCATAAATCCATCGTGTAGAACGCCCAGTTTGCCTTTCTTGCCATGCGAGTCGACGCACACTAGCTCCGGTTCGACATCGGGATGAGCAATTAGTAGCCGAGCGTATACAATATCGCCAACATTTACGTCCGGCCGATTTTTCTTCGTAGCTCCTTCAAAAGCCATGTACGACAATGAAGCAGTCTCACTACCTCCAATATCTAAGCGGAATGTGTCGCCTGTCTTTGCCATCACAACACCAATCACCAGCTCTCCTCGATTTGGCACGTAGCGTCTTTGGTAGGCGTCTACCCAGAAGGTGTTGGGAGGTTTCATCTTGAGCATCCCGCACTTGTTAGCGCGCACCGTCTCCTTCTCTACTCGTATGCCCGGGCCTAAGATTACTTTCTTGTTCGCTTTCATAATCTCCATCGGCTCGCTTATAATATCTCCTGCCAGTACGGCTACGCTGTTATTTTCCGTCGTCATGTTCACCGTTTTGGACACTCTTCTGTGGACAAAGATTTTCAATACTGCAAAAATAATTAATCTTCACAGCTCGTGGCGATATTCACCGGGCGGCGTGTTGTTTATTTACATCCAATGACAGAAGCACACCTCAAATTGACAGCATGTCTACATCATGCGATGCTTGCCCCTTCTTTGCAGAAGACTTTGACCACAATTTGTAAACAACACTTTTCCGAATCAGTTTTATGGAGGATTAAAAAAACAGCATTGTCGCATGTGTTTGTTCTTGTAAAGCACTCTGTTCATAGAGACATTTAGCATGGGACGTAAATATTACTGCGACTATTGTGATAAACGGATACAAAACGATTACAATATAATCAAACAACACAATGTAGGACTGCCCCATCTTCGAGCGAAGGCTGAATACTTTCAACAATTCAAAAGTATGTTTGTTCAAATCATACGCGGGACAATTGTGTTTAACATATTTTATTCTTCCGCTAGGTATTGAAGAGATTTTAGGGGAAATCAAATATAAACCGCCTTGCCGTTCATTAAAAGATCATAGTGTTTGCATGTTTGGGGTACTATGCAGATATCGTCATTATACATCAGAGCAAATTCGAGAGATGCAGCAGTTTGGTACGTATTTAGCCTCGTCAAAAAGAATTGGTTTTAAATGTATTGTGTACTAACACATTTGGAACTAATAAGTGTTTTTTTTTCACACAGTTCAACGTCCGAAAGAGTTTAAAACTAAAAGATCGGAAAGGCTGCGTAAATACTTGCGAAATGTAATGGCTCGTACGGAGCTATTCGTTAAAAAACGATACAATCAACATGCGATGGAAAAATTACCACCTTCTATGATACAAATCGAAGATTCTTCCAAGTAGACGCCAGCCAGAAACACCGTCTTGTATGGGAAACAAGTTTTTTTGTTTAGCCATCGCGTAATCAGCGAATTTGCATTTGTTATTGATCATCCAGCATTGATTAATTGTTACAGAAAGCTTATGTAACTTAACTTATTTAGATGAAAGATATACATGAAGCTGCCCAAAAAATTAATAAAATACATCCAAAACTACTTTATTTCCATTGTTGTCATTTCTATCGCTACAATTAAGCATCTGTGTGTCTAGATTTGGGTTAATTATTATCTTACATTGTTTTAATCTATAAAATGCCCTTTAATTGTCATGTTTGGTACAAAAACAGAGTCAAAAACAATAAACTTTACTCATTATGCAGAATAATAAAAAAAAATCACAGCAGTGAACAAAATTTTATTACAGTTCAATATATGTGTTACGTGTACCTTACACTAAAGAAATAATTGTTTTAAAATAATTTAATAATGTAACGAAAAATGGAATTACCCTGTGTTTTGTATATTATTAAACACAACGCTTGTTCGCCATACCTGTTTGTAGCAGGTTTTTATGTTAGTTTCAAATTACACCTAAAAATTGCCTTTTCACATACATGTGTTGCGCGCTACATTTAATAATTAATTGTGTTCGATATATTTTTTCTGTATGCTCTGGGGGTCGTAGAAAAGAAACGCGTAAACTAACAGATCAAATCCAACTGTAGGAGGTGGTGCGCATATCTTTTTTTTTTCTTTCTCTTAAAGAGTAGTTGAGGTCACAGCATCAATACCATGGACAAGTATAGTTGGGGGAAGATCGAACGTAAGCTCAGTCAATAGATCGAGATAGTGGTGACACTTTTCCTTATAATCAACGGATGGAGTAGCTGGAGGCGTTGGAAGATACATAAATGTCACAGCCGTTGCATTGGATCTATCGCGTATTATTTGATTGATTCTGTAAACGAAAAGGCAAAATAACGTATTAAGACAAAGATAGTTGTACACGCACTATTTTCTATTACCTTTGCATGTATAATTTGGAGCGATTAATATTTTCTTCAGCCATCAATTGATTACTATCGCTATTACCGGTGAATTGTTTAAGAATATTGCGGTGTTTTGCAAAATCAATATCTTTATTCCATTCCGGAATCTGAAAGTACGGGAAAAGTTTGTACAATTGTACGGATTCACATTAAGATTATCTACCTTATGGATGGATGCTGAAATTCTTAGCAACTTCAATCGTTGATCAAGACGGTGTTCTGCGGGCCGTTCAAAAGCAGCACTGAGAATGTATGAAGGGACAAATTTGTATTAGCACATAATACTCGCAAAAAAGGCACGATCTTACCTATTTTCTGACACAGTTTCCGATTCACATAGAAACACGCGTAGCTCCAACTTCTTCCAAACAGGCAACATGTTAATGATGCAAGCCAACTGCATCATAAATTGCGACACTACATCAAACGGATCCTCATTTTTCGGCTCGAAAATATTCACTGGCCACACATCGATGTAGCGGATGTGGTTGTTACGCGCAATCATTTGCTTGTCCAATCGATGAAAGTGACGACATAGGCAGAGATTTTTCCTCATCCGTAATACATCATCAATGATCCGTACATAATCAACCACTCCGAGTGACTTCGATTCGCCGCTCTTGCGATACGGGAACAATTTAATCCCATTGCCATCAAATTCACTGGTTTTGTAGGGTGAGTCCTCACTGTAAAGATTTAAAACACAATCATTAATCTCATCCGATAGCAAACAATATAGTTCAGAGGTGTGTGCTTACTGTTCAAAAAAGTCCTTCGACTGTTCCTCGTCGTAGAAACCAAGAATGGTTGTGTTAGGTTTCATCGCTCCCATACCGGATATTCGAATGAGATGCTGAATGCCTTCGCGAACGTTTCTAGATAGTGTAAGCTCCACAAAAGCCTTCACCTTCATATGGTCAACTAGCGAGAGCCACTGAGTGTATTCCTCAATCGTAGGGTCATTCGATGAATCATTATCCGCGAACTCACCCACTTTCACGTGTCCAATCACATACAAACCACCTTTTTTCATGTCATTTACGAAATGTATCAGGGGACAACAGGAGCGTGGACTGGACACAAGCAGCAACATTTGCGGACGCCAAAACTTTACATGATCTTTTCTCGAGTCTAACATAAGCAAATATTTGCGCACCTGATGAAACATCAGTGCCTGTGAAATGGAACCCCATTGCGCGCCTTGCGAGGCCGGCGAAAATAAATGCAGTGCTATCACAAGTAACAGGCAAAGTATGATACTAGATAGCGCATAGATAGAATTTATCACAAACATCATAATGGCTGTCCCAAGCAGGCCAATAAATGCAGTATGCCATGTGAAATACTTGTAGGTTGGCCGGAAGTTGGGTGCTCCAGTTATTTCAATACCCAGACACGCCAAGTTGGTCGCTAAATATGCCAGCATGAATAGCACCGAATTAATCTGGGCGATTGTGTTGAGCGAACCGATCAGTAAAATTGCTTCCACCAAAACCCAGCTCGCGATTACGGCAGCAATTGGATTGTTCTTGTACGTACCCTTCACAACAAAGCTCATCAGTGGACCAAACACACGATCCTTCGCTAGAGCCTCCATTACACGGCTTGCGCCAATCAGGTTACTTAAACCGGTAGAAAAAGTGGCCGTCAAAATGCCAATGGTTACAAACGTTGGCCACAAGTTGATTGGCCCAAGAAATAGGAAATTGTTCTGCAGCAAAGTGTTTGTGGTGGTGGCCGCAATCAGTACTGATAATGCCATGTAGCACAGAAAAGTAAAGAGCACGGCAGACAGAGTGCCGGCTGGAATGCTTTTGGATGGATTTTTCAACTCCCCGGACATATTTGCACCGGCCATGATGCCGGTGACTCCCGAGAACAGTACACCGAACACAACGGCAAAATTCACTTGATTCCCGTTCGAAGTGTAATCCTTGGTATAGTTGGTGTGCAAATTGGACCAAAGCGTATCGGCCTGCAGGCCGGTATAGCGTGCGGTGGTGAAGTTCACCAAGCTATTCTCATGCGGTATGCTTACGTCCATTGGTCCCTGCGTCAGGAAGCTGACGTATGTCGACAGCAAACAAATGACCACCACTCCCAAAATCATCATCGAAGTTTTGGCGAACATTTCCGCACCAATTAACACGACAATAAGCATCAGCGTGTTGAGTGAGCTGCAGTAGAGGAAGCGCCACCAACGGCCATCCGGAATTGAACCGCTGCCAGTGCCATCCGAGGGACCAAAGTTTTGTATAATACCTTCAGCACATCCAGATATCGCCAAACCACAACCTACTACATTCGCCAGAAAGAACAGCGTTCCTATGGAGCCGCCAAATTCCGGACCCAGCGTGCGGCTTATCATAACTGTAGGCGAAGAATAACAAAATTGCGAATAAAAACAACTTGAAATATTGTATAGCTCATTTGCGGGGGCGTATACTTACAATATACACCTCCACCCTCAACGGCACCATTGGTCGAGATCGCACATACGGACGAAACGGTGAAAAGCAAAATGACGTAAGCGATAATAAACTGCAACAGTGTAACATACAGGCCAGCATTGCCCACGATGAAACCTGTGGAAAAATATTCGAAAATTATTACCAACCAGCTAACAACGATCACCATTCTATAGCAACAAAAATGCATTTATGTAATGTAATGTTGTAGGTCAAGTTGTGTCTTACCAACTCGAATAAACACCAGCGCACTAAACATAGACAGCGCTACGGGACAAAAGACACCCGCAAACGTTCCTAGCGTGCGCCCGGAACTGGCCACGGGATCGGAGATGCTGCCGAATTCCACATATCCAGCTGGATCGGTTGTCGGGGCAGGAGACGAAAACAAACTACCGAACTGTCGAAACAACCGGGACGTTCCTGCCCCGTTAGTTCCTCCGGTAATGGGATACGATTCTGACGATTCTACTGGATCGTTGTTTGTACTTCGTACATTGTTTTGCGCGATCATTCTAATCACTGTCCTGGTGCAAACTGCGACACAATTCAATCAAAGTATGCTAGCTCTAGATGAATCGGTTCAATAACGAGATTCGTTAATGAATGTTCGTGAGCAATTCGATTAGTTCAGCAAAACATCAGATAGGTGATACCACTGAACTGTTACTCTGGAAACTAAACAAAGCACTTACATTGCGAGGTAATAATACGCTTCGCTGTAAATCACTCCTGCACAAAGTAATTGGTCTCTTGTTGTCAAACACAGCGCTCACGAACGATTCATTGACCTATCCCCAATTTAGCGGAAATGATACACACCAATTTTAATTTACACCACAGCCAAAACTAGAGAACTAATTGGAGTGTTGAAATGTTAATACAGCTATAAATACATAATGCTTGAAATACTTATTTGCACAGCTACTTCTTAAAATTCTGCTCTCATATCGAACGAATATTGATAAGCTAAGCTAGATACCAAACTAAATATGCATTGTTAAAAATGCAGACGAAATGTGATGAGATGGAATGTCAACAATTGGTTGCCATCAAAAGCAATCGTGCTGGTTCTCTTGCGTACGGAACTGATCATAATATTTCTGCTATGTCAATAGAATTCATAACAAATGTATATATTTCTTATAATTGTAAAATTCTATTCACTGCAACGAAACAGTAAACATGCGTTGAAAACAAATCAAATATGATAAATTTATTCATTTAAACCACCATAATTCTCGACTAGATAGTATAAACCAAAACAGATGCCCCCGGCCAAAAAGCATTTTTGTGAGCTCACCAACGCTCCCAAATCGGTGCGATTTTCCCTCGCATAGCGATGCGTTTTGTAAGTAGTTGGGACGGTTTTTGAGGGATGGATGCCAAAAAGTTCGTTTTGCCCTGCGGGCCGTTCAACGCAAACAGCAATATGTAAACAAACCATTAATCTTTATTCCTCAGTTCAAACACGACCAGGCAATAGAACGTATTTCAGCATTACAGTCTGTTCCCGATTTACGCGGTTTTTGCGTTCCCGAGGAATCCACGTAACTCGAATATGAGCGCAAGTTCAATTTCGCGGTTTTCGGCCGAAATACAATTGATTACTCGATTTTTTTTATTCAATTTAGTACTTTTATACACTTTGTACTTTATTTAATACGATTCGTGCGGAACATTCTGTTATTTTAGGCTTTTAAGTGGATTAAATGTATTTAAAAAAATGCTGTTTATACTGCATTGGATTATTCTTGAAGCAAATTGTACTGATTTGACATTTGATAAGTCAAATTTAGAAAATCGCGTATCTCCGAATCCACGTAAGTCGAGTACCGCGTAACTCGGGAACAGACTGTATGTGTTTTAATTTTTTATGGACATTCCGTTAGAAACTTTATTTTTTCTGAAAATCTAGTTTCTTTTGGATAATGTCTACCTTACTGTCTACGATCATTCCCGTTTTATTGCCCTACAACTCTTGGTACGATGAGAAACAGATT
>AXCO02012872.1:0-11224 GCA_000473525.2 Anopheles melas
ACCACTATAGGTACATTTACCCTAGTGGTTATAAATAGTTTGAATTCGCTTTATCCGTTTACATACGTCGCCATAACATCGAATGGAAGCTTCTTTGGAAGTTTTCTTTTGTAATGTAATTTAGAAACTATTTTTTATTTCTGTATTACAAATTTTCCGTTATATTGGCATGCTGGCAATTTCGCTCGTTATAACAAAACGAAGCCGCAGCCAGCCAGTGCGCCACATATTCTACCAACTCGGCTACATATTCAATAACAAAAAACATCCACAACAACCTCCACCCATGCTCCCAGACCCTTTACAAATGTACCGTTTCGTTTGAAATGTTATGTTGGCCGCCGTTTCCTTTTTGTTGTGCTGGCAGAACTGAAGTAGCTTTACACCAGCACCGTGCAGTGGTGTTGTTGTGCTTGCAAGAAATGCTTCTTTTGTTCACGCGCCACTCACCCGGGCGACTCATCCTCGTACAGTTTTAATTGTGCGCCCGTTCTGAGTGATCGCTTGTTTTTTGTTATGCTTCTGATCGAGTGTGGTGTGATTGTCTGTGTGTGTGTGTCTGTGTGATAGAGGGAAAGCTCACCCGGTTACACACAATACACTACACAGCCCAGCGCCCAGAAGCTAACGGATCTGCCACCAGCGACCTCGGCTGGGAAGCATCCGATACAAAAGAACACAAAACAGGTGTCTTCCCGTGGGGGCCACTAGCACACCAGTCCTTTCCCATTCTTCGCCAGCGGTTTTATGTGTTGCGCCACGGGTCCAAGATGCTGCGATGTTTGGCCCTGCCCTCTGCAACACGGACCCGCGGACGACTCAGCATGATGGTGCTAAAGCATATTTAATCACCGAGCGCACCAACCCTATCTTGAACGAATCAACGGAATCGAGCGACAGGGCCAGAACACCGGTAGCATCATTATCGGTCGCGAACGTGAGGGGTTTGAGCGAAAAAAAAGGGGCGTGAAAGGGCGATCGACGCGGGCAAGTCCATGATTAACATAACTGTTTTACGCCACAGCAGATTATGGTAATCATTAGAACTAGTTTTTTACGATCGTGCGCTCTTAACCCCGGGCTGCTTTCGTGGGCAGCCTGGGCCCGTACGGTCGTCCCATAATTCGCTTCCTGCGCTGGGAATCGTCAACCAACGCGGTTGGTGCTACAAGCAGCGGAAACAGTTCCCATTGAGGTTCGCGATTGGGCTCCATCAGAGGGGAGACCTTCACATAACCTTTTTTTTTTAGCATTACAAAAGGGTGTAGAAATGAAATTGAGCTGTTGGGGCAGAGAATTGAATTGAGGGAAGCTGTTTAAAACTCACCTGACCTGATGTGGGGTATGATGCTTTCTTTTCCCCAGAGTCCCGTCCCGTGGCCGTTTGGTAACGCGAGGTAGCTTTTCGGGAATGCTGCTTCGCTTAAATTAATGTCAGCATCCCTTGCCGATGACAATAGAAAGTGCCTTAGGGCCTAGCAGCAACTGACCGTGGTTGGTTGCAGTCTCGTGTAAAAAAGGGCTGCCCTGAGAAAGAGAGGGAACAGAGGTTTAATTGTGAATCTGCTTAATTGTTCCGGTGTGTTTGTGTGTGGATGTGTGCAGGAGTGTATAAGAAGTACTCTATCAATTTTAAACAGTTTAGCACTTGAAGTTCTCTACCAACGGTGAAAAAAAAAACGAAATGGTTAAAATAATGAACTCGTGAAAGCAGCGCTCCACACACACGCACACCAGCGGTGAGACAGCTACGGGCGTATGTGGGCCACGGGTGCGCTCGGGTGAATGGATAATGCGGTGTATAATCGAAACCAAATTGCTGCACATTCCCTAAAATTGTGCTCGCCATTGTGATCAAGAAACCATCATCGAATGGTAGGAAGGGGAAAACATATGTCTTATTTCAGCTTTGAGACGAAATTTGAAAGTGTGACACGTATGCAACGTAGGTGGCGAATGCAGTAGCGAATCTCCGGTGATTGTTAATTACTCTGAGACTTTTTTTTCAGGCAAGGGTGCAATGCTAAAAAAGAAGGGATGAATGATTCGTGAATATAGGTGATGAATTTGCCATTCCTATGGAAATGATTCTGTCGCACGACGTTAGAAAGTGTCAAAACGTACTTGCTTGGAGCTGTAGGATGTGAAAAACGACAAAACAAATGTAGCAAGAAATCGATGCAAGATTTTCGCATTTTACGAGAATGCGCTTGTAGTTGCTTAAAAGTTTATCAAAAATTATTGAAAATTTAAAAAGGAGATTTTTAAACACTGATGTGTAGAAAACTGTCGCTGGGAATAACTGTTAATTCATTTAGTACTCCCAACGATACAACTTGGCTCTGTGTTACTGCAATTTTGTTGCTCAAATAGTAAAGTGATTTCTTTATACATACAACTGTATCCAAAATGTCTGGTGCCATGGGTGTTTAGTACTATCAACATGATAGGCTTAAGTAAATAAATAAATTTAAAATATAAGATGTACATGATAAAGCTCCAATGTTACACAGCATTGACATAAAAATCAGGTCCAACTTATAAGATCAATGTTATTTTCTATAAAAAAAACAGCGAGTTATTACATCTCTCAACAAAAAAAAACCTTACAGCCTTTGGTTTCTGAAATTTGAACAAATTGTTTGCGTTATTTCTGTTTTCCATTATCTTAATGTCAAATTCTACGAAGAACAAAATGATTCCATTTCTATTGTTAGAATTATATTTTCATTCGGGATACTAATTTAGAATTAAAATAATGACGTATTTAGTTACGCTGTTTTGGGTGTTCTCTGAAGTTAAAGTTAAAGTTTGCACAACAACTTTATCATGATGATGACCCAGCTCTGACCCTTACAAAGAATTGATATGTTCGAGGTATATTGCCATAATTTCATAAAGCTACACATATTCAATCGAGAAGATGTTTGGGAACTGAACAAAAGTATAAAGGCATGACGTGTTGTTCATAATTTCAACACCTTTTAACACCTCGTCAATGCTTTTCTAGCTCTGTATACAAATAGTCCTCAACTGGCAATTGGCAAGGCTGGCAATGCAGTCGGGTGGCTAAATTTGTTGAATAAACGGTGCATAAAGACGCATTTCTTTGTGTGAATCAAAATGAGTCTGAACACGTACAACTCTTGCCAACTCTATTCACGTAACTAACGATCTATGCAACCACATTTCTCAGCATATTTTTGTATGCCATTATCATATTAGTACTTAACCCGCCCGATCATCATTTGAAACATTCATCAATTCACCAGAAGGTGTTCACAGTGTCACTTTCGAAAAAAAAAACAGACTGACTTCTCATTCACAAGTCAAAGCCTTATTTACACCTCTTTCCCATCAGGGAAAAAAGAAAAACCTTCCATTTCGATTGTTTCGAATTGAAGGTGTGACGAGGGTGTATGTACCGTCGGGCACAGGACCGCACGATGCGCACCGTGTCGGAAGATAAACCGGGGTAAAATCTCCTCCGCAAGAAGGCAGCAACAACAACATCTGGCTCATTATGTTCGGGAGGAGCAGCCACTTTTCGCTAGTCGGCCAGTCGTGGTCGGATGGTTATGAAATATGCTAATTATGATCGAGATATCTCGCCACCACGAAACAGACAGTTACCGGGCCCTGCCTCCATCGGAGGGATTCGATTTCACTTGCCATGTGCAGGCGGCCGGGTGTCCTATCGGGGGTGTGGTGTCATCGGGGTGGAGTGTCTGTGTCTGTCTCTCACCGGCTGGTTGCTACCGTTCCCGAAAGACTGCGCACAAAATGGTCCAACTGTTTGGTCATAACCGTTTTAGTTCGGTCCGTGTTAGTCTGTTGCTTGCGGGCGTAAGTCTATCCCGAAAACCCGATTGTTTCGCTCCGATAGTGATGCCCGCGTTTGGCGAACAATTGGAGCAACCACCCTCCATCGCTGGCGCCTTCATTTCTTACGCTGGGGGCAGTGGACTGTGTGGGTTTTTTTTTGTTTTTCCTTTGCGCAAACAATGGAAAGTGCACCGGAAGTTGCGTAAAAACAATGCGCGTTCCGACCGATTATTACTGCCCTGAATGGGTGAAAGTGAACTCGCCGCGTGCGCGGGTGGAGCAGGAAGAATTTGCGCAGTGTACGTCCAGGGAAAGCGTCCAGGGGGAGCGAAGGGCAGCATTTAAACAGGGACCGAGCATTAACCTTCGGTCGGTTTTACCCTGAGGTGTAAATTTGTAAGGGTAAGAATAGAGGTAAACTCTACGGAGCAAACGACCAAGAACGAAATTTGTCATCCTTTTTGGCTCAAGCACTATCGGGGAGGAAAAAAATGCACACTGTGTGGTACACTGGCCAGTGTGCTCAGTGTTTCAGGTTTCAGCCGTAAGCAAGGCTTCACATTTTCAGCAATAAATTCACACCGGGCAAGATTTTGACAGGCAGAACAAATGATGTTTGCATTTTGGAGGAAGACGAAGGGCGCTTAGGTGAAGGCTTTTTGGAGAGTTTTTTTTCTTTCTTAGAATCTCCATCTTTGCTTCATTCTGGTAGCAGCGTGAAGAAAGAAGATTTTATTTTGTCTAGCTAGAAGAAGATGAGCAAACTTAAACATCTCTTGCTCCCCAAAGAGATAGATCAAAATAATTGATTGTCTTATGTAAATGTGTTCCCGTGGGGCCTTCCCAGTAATTGGTGACTTTGTAACGGTTTTCGACGGGAGGTTGAAGGTTTTTTGGGGCTCTGTTATCTGTCAACTGATACCGTGTGGTCCCGTAGGGTGCGATTTACTTCTTGGCAGACGGAGAAAACAATCTCTGGTGAATGTTTATTCTTTTCTGCGGACTTTCTGCTGTCTCCCGGTTTTGTTTTGGTTCGCTCGAAGTTGAAGGTTTGCTCATTAATTAATTAATGAGGAATTTAGGTAATCAAAGAATCATTAGCTAGCATTGTTCTTCGAATGCTCTTTTCTTATCGGAAAATACTGTATTTGATGTTGGAAACACACAAACAACGCCTGTGGGATTATTCTTTGCCTTTGGGATATACAGCTTTCAACAGCAGTGTGAAGGAAACGAAACCAAAAAAAAAGTGGGAAATTTAATCTTTCGCTGGGGCCAATAACCTGACAATACCTTCAGCCCTGGCGTATCGCTGTTAGCCTTGACTGTAGCGCAGAAAGGAATTAAGCAAACTGCTCATCCCGTGTTCGATATGCCGGAAATAAGAAGTTCAACAGCAGCACTGGGTACGTTCGCATATGCAAATCGTTAAGAGCGTCCCTCCGAGAAAGAACGGAAATACATTCCCCCCCTCCCGCTTCATGCTAATGGGGCTTGGGGTGCTCAGCGAAGCGTGTGATTTTTACAACCACTGCTTCGGGGTTTCGGGGTGGCCTCATCGATATGTTAGCAAACATATAGTTTCTTCCCGAGAAATAGTTTCCTGTGGACACAAAAGGGCACGAGCATTTCGTTCGAATTTTGATCGTTTGTTTAGATGATTGGAAAATCACGACCAAGATGTGTTGAGAGCAGGAGATAAACGACACCCTGATGGAAGGGAAGGAAGGTAAGCGAGATGCTATCAAATTGAAAAGAATTGTAACCCTAACACGCACACGCTAGCTGAAAGCATCATGACAGCTCGATCTTACCGGAACGATCGATAGACGAAGGTTGTGCCAAGCTTTCATGCCAATCCGGGGTGAAACGAAAAATGTCAGCAATAAACAATGAAAAAATGAAGCTCTCGAGGGGGGTGGGGAAATCCCCGCAAACACTGCTTACCGATGATCGTTGGTTTCCGTTTTCCCTTTCCCGCTGTTGCAATCGGCTAAAAGCATTCCACTAACGAAAACGTCAAAAACAAGCAAAAAAAAAAGGGCACAAAGGGGCGACACAGATGCGATGGTCGCGATGGCACAGGAAGAAGCAATTAACTATCGGCTCGCCACTTTTTTTTCATCATCGTTTCGTCACCGTTCCGGCGGTACACTGAAGCTAAAGCAGCTGACAGGTAGCTCTCGGCTGATGAACTGATCATACCGGCCGCTGCGGCGAAATTGGCTCCCGATTGGTTTGACGTTTGACAGGGGTTTGAATCAACCCTGAGACGGCGGCGGCTCTTGCTGTCCTTTGCTATCTTCCTGAGTTTCTCCATTGAGCAGGGTGTGGTGTAATTTGCTTCGTTCGCCGACCAACCTCTCACGTATGATCGTTCAATTGCGCTTCCCTGGTGCTTAAGCCTTTTATCGGAAGAGGGGCTGTTTTTCTGGCGGCACGAAAAGACTGGCGCTATACAAACAATGGGAAAGCATCAACCACTGGATGGGGTGTGTGAAGAAATAGAACAGCGAAAGAGGGAAAAGCCAACAAAAAAGCCACAAAGTCTCCCCCTCCCTGCCTAATGAAAGGGCTCTGCACTCCGCACAGCCAAATGGTACCGCCGCAGCCTCAAGCCACCACAAAGCGGTGGTTCATCACTGTCACTGCCACCGCTGTCGAAGGGGTCCCTCACGTCGAGCGCGTCGTTTGCATTCCATTTGGCAGGCGATTTTACGATGAGCCCCTTGTGTGCTCGATGGCCAGTAATTTCCGGTTTCGATGGGGGAAACATTTGCCCGAGCGGACGGCGGGGATTGAAATAGAAGAGCTTAGTTTTCTCGCGCGGGCGCGCGTTCATTTCCCAGCCCTTTTGCAGGTTGGCCGTCTTGGGATGGATGGGCTTAACATAGCCTTACTTGTTGTTTTTTCTGCTTTGTTTGCTTTGTTTCTCAACTCGCACACAAGAGACGAACCCGGATTGGCAAACAACGCTCACTTTTACGACCATCGTTTTTTTTTTTTTTGGTTTTTGTTCCTTCGACGCATCACACACCGCAAGATGTATGCATCGGGCCAACGGAGGCCCGTTTATATCGACCACTTTATTGTGGCACCGAGGCGTGAGTGAAGTTTGATTGATTTGTAGACCGGTAAGCAAATCGTGCCGGGGCGAGATAAAATAAAACCTCCAAATTGGCTTTGCTTAAGCCGCCCCGTTCGTTGGTGCGGTGTTGCACCCGGTGGCCATGTAATTTCGATGCCACAATCCCTTACAAAAGGGGATTCGGGGGTTGATGGTTTGATTGCAGGCGCTGTGAGCTTGCGCCGCGGATTTTGCCGCGGGAAGGTGAAGAAAATTCCTTTCCCGGTAAGTCATTGCCAATTCAAATGATCCCGCAGTTGATGCGGAAAATAGTTTCAGCATCGGGTGCAGTGGTACGTTTATCCACACCATTACCTATAGAAAAGAGAAGAGAGAGAGAGAGAGAGAAAAAGTAATAGCCATCACCGTGGTGCCAGGAGTTTCAGCGGAGGTGGCGCATGGTGAGGAAGTTGAGCAAAGCTTACCGGAAGAAATAAAACTCCGGAACGGTAATAGATGCGATGTGTGTTGTGGTTGGTAAATGATGGTGGAAAGACTTAAAAGACATTTCAGGTGAAATAAATCTGCTTTTGTTGTGTTTTGTGGTAAAGAGTTTCGTAGTTTACTGGCTGTAATTTGCGTGTGTTGTAATGAATGTTGTAATGTTTTTATTAATCGTTTAGATAAGAGCTTTTCTTACTGTAAACGAAGTTTTTGTTTCTCTCGCTTGTTTTTATTTATTTTTAATATTTTTAATGTTACATCAAAGCACAAAAGTTTACTGCGAACAGCAAAAATCGATTACTAGAATTTCAGAGTCTAAATCGATTTATACTCTTCAAAAAGTTCCTATTTCACTTGATTGCAAGACGTGAACGAAATTGTTTGAATTGTTAAGTTTTTTTCCTTTTCAATATATTCTTCTTAAGATCTTCTCAAGATATTCTAGAGGCATTTTGGCATGCTTCTGTACATGTTGTGCATATAGTTCTTGACAAATAGTTCGTTTTGTGACCACGTTTTAATATGACAATCATCAATGCCATTTTATCATGTTCTTGTTAATACTTACACGATATATTTAGTTTGTTTTTTTTTTATTCAGAAAGAATTTCAGTTTGGTTTTACAAATAATAAAATTGTGTTAAGTAATCCAAATAATCCCTTCTTTTTATTTGAGTGAAACGAGGCCTTCTGCTTTCGTTACTCCAGCCATACGATAATTCAACAAATATCTATTTGAATGTTATAGACATCCAAGGTACTTAGTAAACAATTTTCGCAAATGAAAAAGAACTCCGCTCACATTTCTCTGCTTCCATTTAAACTTCACTCCCAGTTTGCATGAACCTGCTAAGTAGGCTTGCGATCGAACAGATCAAACAAGATCCACAAAAATGCCGTTCGAATGAAATATTGACCGATAGGCAGAGAAAGAGAGAGAGATGAGCTAGGGATGGTAGCAATTCCAAAAAAGGGAAATCAGCCCCCGAAGTGTGTGCTCGGATCGATGCTGGTTGGCTCCACTTTTGATCACACGATGCCCTCGTGCGATGCGAACTTCCTGTGCTCCATGCTGCCGCGATGACCCATTTCTTTCGGCAGACGACGCGATGGCTTCTTCGACGCAACGGGCCGGAAAACCGGCTCACCCAGAGACCTGACCGCGAGATGCGAGGAGAAAGAGAGAGAGAGAGAGAGAGGGCTTAACAGTCTCCTCAGCGCAGAGATTCTCATCGACCCACAGGTTTGGGCACACAGCAAAGTAGCACACATAGGGTTGGACGAGAACGTACACCATCGCATCGGGATAAGGTGGAGCGGGTTATGAATCGTTATCTTCGCCGTATTACTACAGGCGTGCTCAACGAGCGGAGTTCAACCGTTTTACGACGATGCATCTCGATGAACCGGACCGGTGACCTCTATTTAAGGTTATGAGTGGAAAAGCGTTTTGCTTTTTGCGCACTCCCCATCCACCGCTCACGGTGACTTTGACGGGCAATGTGGTGGAGTCATGGCACCGATGGAGTCAAACTGAGCCCATTGCCATACGGTTCGGTATGACTTCATTTCGGTGCCCCTGGTCGCTACAGTTCAACCCGCTTGGGAACCGGTTCCTCAATGTGCTTCCTGCCGCTGACTCACGCGCACTCCAATCAGCCGGAAACGGGGGAGAAACGGTTCGATTGCTCTATCGGTGGCTGGGAGAGAGGTTGGAATCGGTTGATTAAAATTGCATAGCTTGTGCCCTTCTGCTCTCACTGGCCAGAGGCAGTGGTGAAAGAAGAAGCAAAACGAGACGGGAGATGTGGAGCTGGAGAAGAAACTACTTACATGGAATAGACGAACTTTTATTTAGATTGCAAAGTTTATTTACTTTAGAACTTGAAGCTGATTCTTGCTGCTTCGTACAGTCGATTGAGGGGAAGTCCATTTGCTCCGAGTAATAGGGGGAAGGGAGGCTGTACCAATATCAACGGCACGGTCAAGCAAACCGAACAGTTCGAAAATGCAAATGGACAGAATTGGCATACCGAGGGAGGGGCGTAGCAAGCGAGCGAAAAGATCGAAATCTTAGATTGAGTGAACAATCTCAACTATTTCCAGCTGCTCCAAAAGCAACACCGCTGCTGGAAGGGTGCAGCAGGGTTGTTGTTTTTTTTTTTTTTTGGGGAGAAGGAAGGCCAAAGGCACAAGAAAGCTCCGCAGCAGAATGGAAGGAAGCCTTTTCATTAGAAGGAAGCATTTGCATTTGTGTTTGCCTGCTGCTGACTAGCAAAAGAATGTTGTAGCAGTAGCAGTAGTTTGGGCAGAAGTACCTCTTCCGCGCACCACTTTGCCCCGAGGGCCAAGAACTGTCCGTGCTGGAATGGACTCTGGAGGTCGGGAGTGTGTAACATCATCCTTTCCTGCCCCGCGCTCCTACGTGTGTGTGAGTTCTCCGCCGGTCACGATAGCACGGTGTGCTAATAAACGGTCCGGGCGTGTTAATAAACGGAAAACCGGAGTAGCATAGTTTTGATTAACGAGCTTGAGCAACCTTCCCTTCGGGGCTGGCCGGGGCTGGATGTCCATAACGGAGCTTTTTGGGGGCCCAAGCCGAGGAGCGTGCTGCTTGTTTGCGTTTTTGTGCCGATGTTCTCTCGAATCTTTGCGGTACCTGCGCACACTCGCCCTCTGGGAAGCGGTGTTAAAGAGCAAATTTTGAAATTGTTCAACCCCGGTCCAATCGCAAACCGGGCCGCCGCCATGTGGAGGAATGTTTTAACCCTTCAAACGGTTTGCAGGCGGAAAATGTTTGCAGCGTTTTGTGTGTGCGACTTCCTAGCCGCAGTGCTTTGGACCGGTTGTTTGGTGTGTGTGTGTGTGTCTTTTTTCTCCTTACTGCGTTACTGCAACAGCTTTCCGATGAGTGGGATGCGGTCGGTTCTCCTTGTGCATTCGGCATTAGGGTGGTAAGTGAAACAGAAATCGTGTTTTTTGTTTGTTTGTGAGGGCTGTCGAGAGGGAATCACCATTTGCCGAGGAAAGTGGGTCGATTACGGTATCGGATTGGAAGCTGAACGGTGTCAGGATGGGTGTTAGACGATGTTTGGAAGGAGACAGCGTGCTTTGGTGGTGGTAAAAGTGCATCATGGGGTAGATGTTTACGAAAATGGAATGTGATATTGAACTATATTTAAAGTTGCTTCAATATTTTTTTTATATTCAATGAGACATTTTAGTGTCATTGAAAACAAAAATTGATTCAAAGAACATACGAAAGACTGTGAAGAGAACACGTACTAATAATGTATTTTTGTCTATTTTCAGGTAAGAATCTTTCACACTTCCCAAACTGAATCAAACTGAACGAATGACTCGCAAAGATTTTTAAATTATTTGTAAGTATTTTGGGTCCCAGAAACAAGCGCCCTTGATCTTTCTTGTCTATTTACAAGATCTAATCAAGAACCTTGCGTTATCATTTATGTAATAAATATTAGGGCCCTTCACGATTCTAGTCAGTTTTTTGTATGGAGTTTGACAGTTGGAGGCTGAAATCATGTACACACTCCATACAAAACCACACAAAAAACTAGCCTGCAATTTTCAGTTTAGATTATTGTAGCCTCAAAGCTAGAATTAGATTCGAGTGCCTACTCGAAAACACGGTGTTGTTTACATTTACCCCAAGATGCATGAAAGAAATCACGTGATGGAATCCACAATCAAAGTGTATGTAGTACAGGTGGTCTCATAGCATGATTTTTATAACCAAATTTGAATATCAGTTTTTGACAGGATGGGTGAAAATTTTAGTTCAAACAAGCTTTCTGGAGGCTTGAC
>AXCO02012934.1:0-10912 GCA_000473525.2 Anopheles melas
ACCTAAACCCCGTGAGCAGTGGTGTACGTTATTGATTTCCTTTGTCCTCCAAGCTGGTTGTGGTTTTGAAAGAAAATTTACAAAAAAGAAAGGAACAGATTGCGTTTGCTGTCGTTGTTTTTGGTGTGCGGTTTTTTTTTTTTTTTAAATTTCGTTAGTATTTTTAGCAGCCCCGTGTGGAGTGGTTCGCTGCAAGAAGAAAAGCAATCGCTGCAAAGTGACGCACACTACGCCCTAACCACAACGCCGATATATCAGCGGGGCGGGGATGCGAGCGGTAACACAGCGCTTGTAGCAGTAATTACCAGCCTCAGCCAGCCGGAGGGTACCCGGATGAAGCCTCAGAAGCTACCGAAGACGCCCGAAAGGAATCCTTAAAGCTGCCCCGGCCCACGCTTGAACCATCGAAAGGGGTGTATCCGCGTGTGTGTTTTCGGTGCTGCTGGTGATGGTAGTATGCGAAATTGTGCTCTTGACGCGAGGACACTTGGATCTCGTGGTCGTGGGCTTGAGTGCGAAGGTTACAAAACAACAAAAAAAAAAGGTCTCCAAAGATTTCCGCCATCAAGACGACGAAACAACGGGTCAGAACAGAAGAAGAAGCGTAAGAAGACAAAGCGAAAACGAGCAAGCTGCCCTCGACTCGTGCAGCTTAAGGCGCAAATAATGTCGCAACGGGGTCGCCACGCAGACCGCTTTCAAAATGGCTCGGTGGCGCCGGGAACCGTGGCCTCCCCTTTTGCCCGACACTCGACACACAGCCCGGGCTGTTGGTTGACTGGTTGGTTTGTTTCAATTCACACATAACCTCAATACCTGTGTGTGTGTGTGTGTGTGTGCGATGCCTGGGAGCCCCGGCAAAGCCGTGGAGAGGTGGTGGAATATGTTAGGCAGATCTAAGCATTATTTGTTGTCATCTTTGCACCCCGCGACTCCCCCTGTTCGCTTCGACAGGTCGCCGATTTATGAGTCTGGCGCGATGGCCCGACGCGGACGCATACGAATAAAACGTGCGGGCATATACATTAAAAGAAAGAAAAAAAGCCCACAACCGTACAGCAATGCCCCTTTGCTTTTGGCGCGGCCAGGACACGGCGAGCGAGAGATGATTAATAATCCGCCCGCGTGCAGCCAGGCCTGCCTGGGTTAGCTGGTGTGGGACACATTTTTCGACGCGGCTGCTGCCGTTTGTCGCCTGCGCCTCTGTTCACTACGCGGCCGTGTCAGGCCCCTGCACAGATCTTTCATCTTTCGGCCGGAATGCTTTTTAGGCGACGCTGGTTTGGCGACCTCCAGCGGCCCTCACCTCAGCGGGTTGGTGTGGGAGCCCGCGGGCGGGTGCAAGATCATTAAATGGGAGTTTAACTTTTTTTGCATACATAATGTATGCCCCGGGACGGGACGTCCCCGTGCGTGCACGCCGCTGACCATATTTGTGTGAAAAGAGACCCCAGACGTCATAAAGATGTGTGTGCGTGTGTCTGGTTAGGTATTCTTTTCATTCGATTCCGCAACTGTCCCAAAAAATAGTCATCTCACACTCGCAGCAGCGCACCAAGAACAAAACGGAATGGGCCGAACGGGAGGCAAGCGACGAACCGGGCTTGACTCGGCCGAAGCGATAGGAACCGAACCGCTGCTCAATAAAACAGCAAAGCCAGAGCCAAAACAACACTAAGCGACGGGCGTCACAACCCACGCAGCCCAGGCCCAGCAGCAACAGGGCAGCAAGGCTTCAAACTATCGCGCATCAGCGCTCCCCCCCCACCCCCCCCAGCGCCAATGGGCACGCTACAAACACTCGAACGCCTACACGCGCTCGCGCGCTGAGGCACGCGGCACAAAGAATAATGAAAACAATTTAACGGAAAAAAAAGGCAACCGAATCGGCTAACATGTGTCTCACCCGGTGTTTTGAAAAAAGAAAAACACGGCCACAACAACAACAACACCAACCGTCAACCATAAAAACAGAAAAGAAGCAAAAAATGTTACGAAAATCACACATAACACGAGCGAGAGATCGATCGAGATTGGGTGACTGTGGCTGTGGCTGTGGGGGAATGGGGAGCAGCTTCTAATGACCAAAGGGGAAGCAAAATAAATCGACTCCAAAACAGCACGGCACGAAGAAGCTGAACATCGAATAATAGCAAAACACACGCTCAGCACACACACACACACACAACCTTCGGGGTCCGGTCCGCTCGCAGCCAAACACCTTCAGGAATCTGCGTGCGTAGGCGGCGACGACCCGGTTTTGTGTTGTTGTTGGCCGTTGAGCTCCAATACCTCCCCAAAACGTGTTTGATAGAGGAGGAGAAAGAGTAGGAGCAGAGATTTAAACCCCAACAAAGTAATGACGCTGGTAGCGACGCAGGAATCAGCGCTCTTCAGAAACACATGTACACCAAGGGCCTAAACACACACACACACACGGACATACAGACACAGCCGCACATCGTTGGAACAACTTCGAAGTGAGCTGTGTCGAGAGGCGACGACGATCGCTCGACTGAAGGTGTCAAGATCAAGATGGCTGCATTGAAAAGGTTGCGCAGTCTCGGGGTTTTGTGGCTGGGTGTTTGCGCTTGCCAGTACTTTGCCAGATGCCAGATTGCGCCGAATTTGCAATGGCGGAGTGGAGGAGTCTAGCGGGCCCTGCCTAAGAGCATCTAATTATACGGTTTCGTACCGAAGAGCTCAGGCAGGCTTCCTGCAGGCTTTGCTGTGGCGCGCACACCGCGATGGTGCGAGCGCTCGCACACAATTTTGGAGGTCAGCGCAGTCGAGTGTCCATATACGTCGCGCCGACCTCCGCAGCTTCACACACGAGGCACAGCACACAGGCACACGGGGCGATCAATGTTTTGCAATGGTAGGGATTAATACTCCGGACAGCTCGGACCAACTGTCGGGTACAGCGGTGCCGACTCACTGCCGGCTTCATTAACGCAAAAGGGACACCCGCACACAGTGTTCGTTCGAAGGTGCTAAGATACTGGCCGACCTCCGGGATTGTGTGCGTATGTAACGACACCCTCCCACGGGAGAGATCTTCCGATAGGGTCAGCGACTCCCACCTGGGGCCGGTGTGTGTGTGTGTGTGTGTGTGTGTGTGTGTGTGTCTGGGTGGTCACCCTGCTAGAACCCGCCAGAAGGCTTGCTGGCAGGAGAGGTCTTTATAATGCGCAGTAGTTGCTCGTACCACCGTGGCGATTAATCGATCGAATTGGAAGGATTTTGATTTGCTGCTAGGAGAAGAGGAAAAGACATAAACCCCAATCACACACACACACACACATGCACAGAACATACGATGAAGGAAGTCGGATTAACAATCACGCCGGTTAAAAAGAACCTAATGTACGTCAACGCCCGGGGACGTTGGGAGCAGCGCTGCGAGGAGCTTGCTAAGCCTTGGAAGCAGTAAAGAGAAAAAGTTTATGACGCTGGACGGGTCAGCTTATGCTGCTGCTGGTAGCGTAGTAACACAATTACTGTGCTAAAGCCTCACGACCTAGGAGTCGGCCGGGCAACCCGGAAGACGGACAGAGCAACGCCGACAAAAGATCCATCATCAGTCTGTTCTAGGGTATTAGGCGTCGAACATTCCATCCCGTGGCGAAGGACGTTGGAGTTGCAGGAACGGGTTGGTGATGTGTGGACGAATAAATAATCGTCCTAACGAAAGAATGGACAAGGGATGTTAGAAGAATTAAAGCACACATACACACACTCAGACCAGACGGTTCGAGGTGTACACGTTCTGGATCATGAGAGAATGATTATAACTTTTGCCCCTTTTAACTAGCCCGCCTGGTGGTTTTTTTTCCCCCGTTGCCAAGAAGATGTTTCTCCCTTGCTAGCTCACATCTCAATTCCCACGTCACATTTAATCATCGCCGACAAATCATCCGTGGCCCGTGGTGTGGCTCTAAACGCGCGGGAGGTACGGCAGGCCCGGTTTGTGGGGCCCACACAGGAGTTAATATCTGTGATGATTTTACAGAATCCCAAAAACCCTGAGAATCGCAGAAAGCTGTCGAGAAGAGGCAGGAGAACTGCCGAAGCCAACCTCATTACCCGGTAAAGCAAGACGTAAACGTAAGGCAGCTGTGATGATTATTGGAAAACTTTTACCACTCGGTGCGGAGGTGTCGTGCCTTCGGGACCACCGGAGCAGTAGATCTCACACACCCATAGTGTCTCACCCCACCCTCTTGCTGGACCTACAAAGCGAAGTCACTTCCGGCAGGCAGGGATAGGGCGGGAGCTCAGATAGCCCCTATGTTTTTGGAGGAGCAGAACCTAGCCAGCTGTCATCAGTTGCACTGGATATTTTGACATTCTGCATGCCTAGCTAAATCCCAGTTTCGTCCGGCCTCCGGTACCCTGGTTGGTGCTGGTGGGGCTTTGTCGCTCAACCGTTATTCCAAGCAAGAAGCAGCACCCTAGTATCACTTTCTGACATTGATCTCCCGCGCGGATCTCGATTGGCCTTCGGTAACATTAATTTATTTTATCTCAATTCATCTGCGAGCACACACGCGTACACGCGGGACCTGTGTGGTTAGCATCGGAGGACTCACACACACGCTAGGGTAATGTCCTAGCATTAGCACAACGGAGCGATCGCGCGTGAAGCCTTCCATTTTCGAGCTTCATTAAATGTCAACCGATATCTGCGTGTCTCCGTGTGTGTGTGTGTGTGTGTGTGTTCTGTATTCGTTTGTGTCCGATTTTGTGTCGTCATGCGATAACGGCGCCCGTCCGTCCCGCGCACAGACACACGTTGCAGGTGACAACTGTCACACTGCTTGTGTGTGCGAGTGGCGCTTGCCGTCATCCTCATCATCTTTTGGAGCAAAATTTGTATTTGATTAGCGTCGAAAACGGGAGCGCCCTGTCGTGTAAGTGTGCGGCTGGGTGACGATAATGAGGGCGAGCGTGTGTGTGTGTGTGTGTGGTTGATGGGACCAATCAGGGAATTGGGGGCTGCCACCCCGGCCACGCGCCAATGATCGTTGCACGATTGATTGTGACACACACGGCAATCGTAATTGGCATTAGCCGCAGCGTGTCCCGGTTTTGTCCGGTGGTGGTGACAGTGCACACACAAACATACACCCACACACACACACACACACACACACACACACTCACCCACGCTGCTCTTTGGAAGGATAATTGGGCAATCTGTCAATATAGAGCCGACTGGATGCAAGCCTCATAACAAAACAGTGCTGCCCTCCACTCTCTCTCTCTCTCTCTCTCTTACTCTTTCTGCGCGTTCTGACAGCTCTGTCACAAGCCCTAGAACCACTCGATTTATCGGTGAGCAAATGTTTACCCTGTTTCGAGTAGTAGTTTGCTTCCTCATGACCCCCTACAATTCCACACCCAATCCCTCCGCCCGCCCTGCTCCAGTAGTTTGCCCAATTGCTGCAGCTTTGAGCCAGGACCAGGTGCTGAATAAATATAGTGTTTTCGTTGAAATTAAATATTTGTCTGTCACTGTCCCATCTATCATAGAGCGGGCAGCGTCCGGCAACAAACAGCCGGACAACTCCAACCATCACCTCTGTGTGTGTGTGTGTGTATGTGTGCCTTTTTATTGGAGTTGTGCAAGTGTGTGGCTACAGGAGTGCAACGCTCTCGGTCAGTGTTATCGTACTCGAGTGGAGATGAGCTTTCTAGAGCGTTCCGCTCCGGCTAGTTTGATTCCTGTGTCGACTCCACATAAATGGGATCGCTACCGGTTCCTCTGAAATCGTTCGGATTCGACCGGAATCGTCCGGATTCGTGCCAGGAGCTGGCCGGGCTCGTCTGAAATCTTTTGAAATCGTTCGGAATCGTCCGGCATCGTTTGCAACCGTCTGCAATCGACTGGAATCGAGCCTGGAACCGTCGGATTCGTCTGGAATCATTCGGAACCAGTTCCGAGTCCAGCCGGTTTCAAACCGTTCTGGATGGTTTCAGATGATTCTGGACTGTTTTGGTTGTACCTACCCGCTGGAACTGGTTCCGCAAGTTGTTGGAACCGTTCGAAACCAGCTCCAATTTTTGCCTCCATTTTTACCCACCACTACTGTACCACACACACACACACACACACATAGTCGTTGATGAAGGATGGGTTTTGGGGGGTTTAGTAGCGCGCTGTAGTTACACAGGCACACCGGCAGCATCCCAGCCTTCTAGATCATCCATTAAAATCAAAAACAAAAAGGACGGAAGCCTAACTGCAACACGAGTGTGAGTGTGTGTGTGTGTGAGAGAGAGAGAGAGAGAGAGAGAGAGAGAGAGAGAAAGAGAGACAGCATTTTGATAATGATTGTGTACATAACCTCAAACCCCCGCCGGGCTGGAAAGCAGCAGCAGCCGGAGCAGCACCAGAAGCATCATCAGGTGCTCGAGGTGATGGATAGCTTGTTTAACAAACATCTGCACTTAAATTGTGAACCATTGTTTACGTGAAGCAATTATTGCTTTACCTGGAAACCGGCGGGAAAGTTGGTCGGTGGTGATGGTGCTGGTGCACCTATACGTCAGACACGCTCGCCCTCTCGTCTATCAGCGTGATAGTTTTAGGTGTGAACTCATACCTGCCAAATGGGAGGAAAGAGAATAATAACAAAAAAAAAGTATTAGTTGCGAAGCTCAATTAGAGAACAATTTGTGTTGCTCCGATAGGCTTGTTGATGGGCCGTGGATGTTTACAGAAGATCAAATATGTCAGCCAGAGGTGCCAGCTGACGTTCGTCAATAGTGTGTGTGTGTGTTGGTCTTTTTTTTATCTCTCCCCCACCTCCACTATCGCCCCATTCCTGGTGGTTCTGGGGATTCTGGAAGGCATTTCAACGTCGATAATGATTTGCGGTAAGCGCGTCCGTGTGTGCCTGTTTGATCATAAATCGTGTCAGATAAAATCAGATACAAACATCAGCTCAGCGAGCCTGGCAGCGAGGGAAGGAGGGAGAAGCACAATCACGAGGTGCCGATGATGCTGTACGGGTTAAATGTTCCCACCACTTTAAACGATGTCAATTTTAATATTACAAACAAGCAGCGACAAGGCGGGGCAAATGGAAGGGCAAAGATGCCAGCGTGTGGAGTGTTTGGAAATTTAATTTCATTCTCCCTCCTCACTCCCCCACCTCTCCTTGGACTCTTTCCTGTTGTATTTTTCTTTTTTTTTTTTGGTTTTCCCAACCAACGCCATCGTTCGGATACCCGCGCGGGGACTTTCAATTATGTGCGGGCACACATTTGCGGTTATCGCTGGCCGGCCCGATTTTAAAAGGACATTCCACCAACTTGCAACATTGCAGTCCACTCAACAACAACAACAAAAAATGGGGGAGATTTCCGGTCACTTCCATTTTTGTTTTGTTCACCATCGTTCATTACAATTTCCACTTACAGCGTTTTTTTTTTAACTGTACGTTGTTTTTAGTCGAATTTACCTTTTTACGCCGGCACTGTTGTTTTTTTTCGCCTCGTTTTGGTGCTCAGCGATTTAATTCTGGGATAATTTTTTTTTTTTTGAAGCGGTACAGCAAACAACGAGCGTGTAAAAGAGATAGCAAGAGAACGACGGGACACTTTTGTGCAGTTTTCCTTCCCTTCGCGGGTTCCATTCATTCCGCCATATCATCCCCTCAATCAAGAGATCAGAAGCGCTTTTTGTTGGTTTTTTAATTCAGACGAATCAAATAAGTAGAGAGAGAGAGGGGGGGGGCACCATTCACCCGTTTAATCCGTAACTCTCTCCTTCGCCTGCTGCCTTATTGGCCAGATGGCCCCGGGAAAATGGATATCGTATACGATGGTGCGCGAGCGGAAATGTATTTCCGTTTAATCAGCAAAACCCTTGCGCAGTGCCTCGCTGCGGGACACCCGCGAGCACGTGTGTGTGTGTGTGTTCAGAACGTGGTTGCAACCCATGGGTGGACCATTCACCCCCGTCTCCCCAACGCTGAACTGAGATGGTGTTAATTAAATCCATGCCGTACCAATTTTGAGTGCAGGGGAAGCCATTTGGGATGCAATCGGCACTCAGAAGAAGAAAGAAAAAGAAAAAACGCACACAGCGTCATATACGAAACGAAATGTGAAAAGCGAAACAGCACACACGCACACCCACACGAACAAATATTAATAAAAACACACACTCACACCAGTTAAGAAGAAACAAAATAAAACAACCTGCAGCTCTGCAACCTTCCAAATCCTGCCCCAGTTCCAAGACGATCTGCTTGAAAGTTGTGTGGCGCGGCTGTGTGTGTGTGCAAACAAAACATTCACCGGCCCGCGTCCCCCCAAACCCAATAAATAAAATCGCAATCGAGAGGGGGAGTGTACGAGTGTAGGCAAAAAAGCACTTTAGATAAGAACACGATTGCTTACAAGTGGCAAAGCAAGGGATGGTAAAGTGGGGCCTGCTAGTTTTCTGGATCTGGTTCGTCGCCTCGTTGCATCGTTGATGCTGTTGGGAGCAAAAGGGCTTATCTGTTCCACTCTTGTATATATATATATATATATATGTGTGTGTGTGTGTGTGTTTGTGGCTGAGTTTTTGAATTTTGTTCAAATACGCTTCGGCTTGGTGCAATCGCGCTGCAGATGGAGGTGGTGGATTGTTTTAATTTCTTTACCGAGCCACATCGAGCCCTACTCGGGCAGTAACTGCGGCCAGAACAGGCGTGAAAAGCCAGAAAGCAGAATTGAAGTGTGCACACAGTGGTGGAGTTAGAAAAAAAAATAAATAAAAACAAGCTAGCGCGCTAGCGCTTTCAAGTGGGTTTTGTTTGGCTGGTGCCGTGACCAGGATGGGCGAGTGTGATGTTTTCCATGTTCGTTGCGTGCAGATGCGTTTTCTAGATGCGATTATTGTTTGCTGTTGCATCTAAAACCAAAGTGAAACCGCTAAATTTACCAAAAAGCGGTAGAAAAGATGATTTTTGTTGTTGTGTTTGCGTTGTTTTTTTTTCTCAGTTTTGGCTCAACAGTACATCAGCAGTCAGCAATGGGCGTTTGACATTATTCCAATCAGCACCCAGCCAGAGCGTCTTCAAACTGCCTAGCCGGTGAGACTGTGTGTGTGTGTGCTTTTATGCAAATTGCAAGGGATTTTCCCACTTTGGCATTTGCCGAAAGATTTGGCACATCCCCTCCCATTACGCTGGGACGCCAAATCGGGGCGCATCTTCGTCCCAACACGTCAGATTGATCGGTCGGAATCGATTTCAAACCGCCTTTGCGGTGTTTGTCGTTGCTAACAGTCAAATGTAAGCGCAAATGCGGCGAAACCCTTTCAACACCCGCGTGCCGGTGGTCAGCATTTCCGTTTCCGTTCTGTCATTCCGCCCTGTCGAAAAAGGACGAACAGGAAGGGACACACGGAAGCACTGTTGCCCCCGTTGATAGCAATAAACATAAACAACCACAGCTTCGGGGCACTCGTGCAGCCCGGCACACATGACCCGGGCGCTAAATGGTTTGATCCCAGCCATCCGAGGTCCTACTTGGCATCTGCTTAGCTGGGGAAGGGATGCGTAAGTCCACCCCTTGCTCTCCTTGTTTTCCTTTTCTTTACACACACACACACGCGCGCGCTTGGTGTTAAAAATCAGCAGCACAACATTCATGCACGTTCCCGTCGTTTTTAGTGAAGTTATTTTAGTGCGTGTTTTTACCCCTGCGATTTCCTTTCGCAAGCGTCTTTAAGGACTGCCCGCCCGATTAGGAAGCGAAGGGAGCGGGCGGGGGGAAGGGGGCGGGGTTAGGTTGTATCATCGCGGAAAATACAGCAGTAAAGTGGAATGCCCAAAAGGAGCTCCTCCGGTTCGGTTTGGCAGGAGGGTTTGAAATCTGTTCGCTGGCGAAAATATTCCACCCACCGTTTTCTTTCTTTTTTTGTTTTCTTTCTCTCTCTCTCTCTCTCTCTCTCACACACACTCGCTCACTCTCTCTCTCACTCTCTCTAGTAGAATGAAGAGCAGGCAAAGCTGTCCGGGTTTTGTTGGAAGCAACCGGAAAAGCATTTTTATTTGGTTTGATTTGAATTTTCCGTTTGCAGCCGAAGGGCAATTCCGGGAAGGGGATTACAGTAGTGGCAGCGAGGGGCAGCGGGTTAAAGCGAAAAGGATTCACAATTGTTTATTTTCCCCCGACACGTCACCGTCATCCCTTTCCATTCCGCTTTCACCAAAGCGTTTCCCACAGGCAGTCCCATTTTGCTGCGCGCTTTTATTGTTCGATTTGTTACGGAAGCTTTTACAAACCCCACATTCAGGAAAGGGACGAAGGAAGGGGGCGGAGAGGGACCTGTATATGTGTCCAGCATTTTGTAAAGCAAGCCTGAACACACACACACACACACACACACACACACACACACACACACACAGAGATACCAAGAAATGTAGAGAGTTCCATTCCAAATGGCAGCTTTTCGGCTGCGCTTGGTTGGGAGGTGGTGGCAAAACGAGTAAGGGAAGGTGGTGGAAAAACCCGAGCAAAAGCATGCCCTTTACAAGATCGTTGGCAAAATTGACGCTTTTATTTCCACACTACCAACATCCCCCCTCTTACCTTGCACCTGCCTCGCACTCCACCACTTGGGGTTGGAAAAGCTTGAAATTTGGGGATTGAAATGTTAATATCAACTTCGGCATGTATGTGTGAGTGTGTGCCGACTCGCGCAAAATTTGCATACAACCGCGCTTGTCCCTTTTGCGTCTCGCACCTCATCCCACCTCCCCCCACAACCCTACTGTCGTGTTATTTCAACAATGCATTATTTTATCTCCCCGTACCTGAGCTCCGCTGCCGGACACGTACAAATATGCAGACAAGGAGGGGGCGTGGGATGGAATGGAATGGGAGTGGGACAGGCCAGAAAAAG
>AXCO02012942.1:0-12078 GCA_000473525.2 Anopheles melas
CCCAGATAACTCAGTAATGTAGCCACTTGTACATCTGTCTTCATTTTTAGCTTTTTTGGAACCTCAAAAATGAACCTGGGCTCTGCATTCAACCTCTGGTTGCAATTTTGGAACCTCTGGTTGCATTTGGCAACCATCAAGCATTGCGATGCTTTGATGGTTGCCAAATAGTGTGAAGATGTTGGTGACCAAAACGCAGAAACGTTCTCATACGACAAAAAACTTCTGTATGCAGTTCATTTAAGTTTAAGTTTTAGAGTTTGACTGATAGAGGTGTCAATGTGAAGTGACTGATAAAGGTTGCCTGTTGTCTCATGGGATACTACTATTCAAAGTGCAATTAAAGAATTGTTAGAACGGGTAAAGATAATCCTATGATAAACCCATGAATTTGTCAGTTTTGTAAATGTAATCGTCAATTAAATAACGGTTAACATTGTTTCAACACGACAATAAGACTTTCGGATTGAAGGAAATCGCACACGAAATTTTATATTGATGAGATGCACTAGACTAGTTGCAATAAATAAGACACAGACTGGTTGCAATAAATTTATTTAAAGTTTTGCATGCAACTTTGCGATGGCATTTGACTTTCGCCAACGCAAAACATGCAATAAAAAGTTTTAAATATAGTGATATTACATGTTTTTTAGATATTTTGTTGTTGTTATGATTTAATCTTTAATCTTTTAATTTCACACAAATCAGTTGGTTTCCTTTTTAATTTGTTTAGAGGTATTTTCGATCGTATTTGAAAGCAAAAAACATATAATAATAAAAAAAACTCTTGTTATTTTAACGACAACGACGATTCCACACTGTTGCTGTTTACAAGTACAACGATTGTCAAAGAGCTTTTTCATAAGGAATCAGTTATCAATTTATCTGACATGACATGACTTGTCCATAAAGCATTTTTATAATTACTAAATCTTTGTTTGCTTCGATAGTTTTTCAGCTTTTCAGACTTTTGTATCAATCCCGGAATACCTTCAATATTTTTTACGGCGTGGGAAGATGGGGTCTTAGAAGCGATATTGATCCCTTTTTGTTATTTTTTGACTGATCAATTTTTTGGCCATCTATTGCTGATTCTGAAGTGATTAAAGATTACAATTAGTTTTTAAAGAAGTTATCTTTATTTTCAACTATACTTTGATGATATAATTACAGACAACAATAATACCTAAAATGTTTCTAAAAGATTAAAATGTAATAATTTAAACGCAATAATAAAAAACCGCACTCTCCAGGCCCGATCATTTACTAAAGTTGGCCCATTGCCTCAAAAGTTCACCGACCGCTGTTTTAGACAAATTTTATTGTTTTTAGCATTGGAAAGCTCAAGGAGCAAATTGTATCGATATGACATATGAACAGTTTGGATGAAATTTGTAATTACGCGTTTCACCAAATCCACGAAAGTTAACCGCGTAACTCAGAAACAGACTATAGAGATGGTTTCCTAATTGTATTGTTTAAAAGCATTTCAGAGAGTGCAAAAAATCTGTAATGATTCATTATAGGCGAACAGACGATTATTTTAGGTGTATGAATATACTAATCGGTTATGCAATTATTATAAATATAGAAGAGATCTTTCAAAACGCCTACACACAATGAGAAATGTCTTTTCACAGGCCGTGAAGGCGTACAACTTGACAACAAGCTACTCATAGATGTAAATTTTTAATGAAACAATCCTCCTAAAGGTAGGAGAGGTATTCTGTTTTTGAGTTTCAAATGAGATAGCTGGTTTTCAAAGTTTGGTAAATAAACTACAGCTCTAATAGGGTTTCTATTTATGTTTGACAGGGGCTATATGTGATTCAATGAGTTTAAGAACACAAAAACACACATTATCAAATATAGTGTGTTTTAATTGACTACAGTTGTTGGACCAAATAAAAAGCATTAAAGGTGCGAGTGGATTGAAACATTTTCTCTGGGTAGTGTAATTTATGAATAGCTCTTAATAAGTGATATCAAAGTGGTTGTAGCGCTGGAAAAGAAAGTAACCTAGTATATAACATGTCATAGAGTAAAATTAGACCTGAAAGCTTAAGTAAAACCCGGGCGTAATTCGTTTCCGATCAGGACCGTCTCCTTTTTGCAAGTATTTAATACTATTCTGTAACGTGATTTAATTAAGTCTCATAAACTTGTATAAGACACGTATGTTTGGATACGAATGTAAATGCTAGGATAAAAAGTAAAAAATAAAATAATGGAATGGAATAAAATAATAATGGAACTTTTGGTAAATGTCATATTTTCAATCATAAAGTGCTGTGTGTATATATTTAGTTAAACAAAATAGAGTTAAAGTAAAAATTAAGCACTAAGAAAATCAAAATCTGAATTGAATCGACGACTCAAAGTGAATTCACATTTTCATTAATTTCTTATAGTAACAGCAACAAACAATACACCAGAATCAAAGAGTTAAATATGAATAGAATGTAAAGATAAATGTTACTACTGATAGAGTAACATTTGGGTGAAATTAAAACTAAGAGTTATTAACAGTTCTTGGTGCAATTTATGATAAATGGGATGCTTTATTACGTTCAATAAGTATTTCACATAAGTTAATAATTTAGTGATTCTTTCTTCATCGGAAAGGTTCACTTTGCATGTTTTACACTCTGGGTGTGCTTTTAGAGTGATAGGCATGTGGGTGAACATAATGCGCATGTTCAAAAAAGCTGAAATGCAATGCCGTGGCTGTAGTGGTTTGAAAGTATGTTTGTGAGTGCGTAAATGCTTAGTGAAAGCGTATATAAGGAATAATAACATCATTTTAATAAACATCTTTTTTTTCAACTAAAAGACGTCGAACGAAACAAAAAAATGATAACAAAAAAAAGGGAAAAAGCATCGTAGGCGTGCTATATTTTTAAAATGCTTAACTGAAGTCAATAGCGTGATCATGTGTACGCGAATTAGCTGGAGATGGTTCTTCCCACGATGCTCTTCATGTTAGGTTGTCACATGTTCTATAACGTTTATATGGTTTTACGTTTGTGTGTGTTCGTTCGACGTTTGGAGTTATAATGGTCATGTAAAGCTTGGAGCAAAGAAATGCTTGCGCCGAGTAAGAATAAATAAGTGTTTGTCAGAAAAAACTCATTCCCAGTACACCAACGAGAGAAAGAGAGCACCAGCCACACATAGGATGCCACAAAGAACGACGTCCTACAGATCAGTACAACGATGGGATGCGGAATGGTAAGAAAAAAAAACATAATACCTACTGTGATGATGATGATGGTCCTTCGTGGAGACGGTCGGGCGTATGATACACGTGTCGTTGGGGAGCTGACGGGTGTTTAATTCGTTGAGCTGTCGGAACAGCTAGACAGAGACTCCAGGTTGAAGAGTTTGACAGTGAGTCCTTTTGCTTGGACATGTTACTTCGGTCATGCGGTTAAACCTGCTCGCTGTTGGCTTCAGTTGAACGAGTGCAGTCATTGAGGCAGTCTGGTCTGATACGGGGTGTGCTGGTAGTCGTACTGTTTTTTACGGGTTCTCCCGACGGTGATGATGATGTTCCATAAAAATTTTATTTACATCGCCAATCCCATAATCATTTAATAATGGTGAACAAGTATGAGCCAATACACAGCTAGTGTGACGGAATCATAGAAATAAATCGAAACAACCAAACGGAATAAGTGCTATTTATAAAGCCAGGTTAATCGTGAAAGTGGCGTTAGAGAATAAATAAAATGATTCAAAAGTTGTTTTTTTAATTAGTGCAGTATAGTATATGAATAATTGTGAACGAATCGAGCATCATTAAGATCAAACTAACAAACAAATGAAAATCATAACCATGATCTATTTTTTTGCGGAGACATGCTATTAGAAATTTATAAAAAAAAACTTAAATTGATGTCATAGAATTCTTCTAAATCATATATCAAGATGAATTTGAAAGATATGAAAGCTAACATCAATGTGAAAAACCTCACCTGAATTTGTGAATGCAATATTACGCGTGCATCAACATAATACAATGTCAGCATAAAACAATTACGTCTTGATGGTAACGCTTTGTGATATGTGTCAAAAACAATGGTAGCAAATGTCCCATCATAAACATTAACAAACATAATAAACTAATAAAACTCATGGCTCACGCTACATTCACGTGTGGTATAGCGTGTTATATGTTATTTATGTGGTATACACATACCATATGTGTATATACATAAGGTATATACACATATTGTATGATTGGTAAAGCGTTAAACCTAAATATGGCAGTGAATGATTGTGAAAAGTGTAAAAGTTTAACAAAAGAAGATTTGAGCCTTTTCAACTTATTTGGGCTAAATGTTTAGATGTAATGCATAGTTTAAGAAGAACTAAGAAATAGAATTGTGATTATATTTGGTGATACGCGAAAGAGGTTGTGTCATAAAACAAGTACACACCATTGTCAAAAATGATTATTAAAAAGGGTAAGTGCCATTACAGCTCATACAGTTACTGAACAGGGTAAAGACTGAATAAAAGCAAGTGAATTAAATAATTTTATTTTAAAAGCATAGTTTGAAAAATAAAAGTTATGCACAAGTTCACTCCAGTTAAAACTCTTGCTAAAAATTTTAGGTTTTTGTTGCAATTATTGCAATTAAAGTAAATATTTTTTTACAGTGTTTAGGTATATTTATTTTTCAATCTAGCTTCAGTTCATGAATTATTTTATGTAAATAACACATACATATTACGCGATATTTTGAATTGCTTTATTGACATTCGAACTCTACAAACTTCTCTTAATGGTTGCTTGTCTATTTTACGATGTTCAGTACTGCAATAAACTGCAAATTGCAGATAAATGCAAATAAATAAATAAATAAATAAATAAATACATGGAATGATTGTTGAAAACATAATGTAATAACATTATTTGAAATATAAACATAAAGCATAACATATTTTTGAGAGCAATAAAAAGAACAAATATTGTGGAGAGAATGTACTTTTGGCCTGTTTCAAATATCTACAATAATTTAACTCGAACAAATTTAGTACATAGGTGTACAAAAGGGGAATAAATTTGTTCTAGAAATAATTGAAGTTTATGCTCGAGCCTGAATTTAGAGGACAAGGAACGTGAGTAAAGAAGAACTGTACATGAATAGCTAAAGCTAAAATAAAAGGTTTGCTAAACCATCTCAGTTTTTTTGACTGTAACTTTTGTTATTCATATATACGTACATGCAGTATTATAAATGCAACAAAAATCTGAAAATTTTAACATCTTTGGTAAAGCGATGACCTTGCTATGACTATCCGTTACACCACTTTACAACTACATGACCTGAAAGGATTACTAAAGTAGAGTAAAAAAAGTATAGTGGTAAAAAAAGCGTAGAACCTAATTAAACAATCCTTTGAAAATTTCGGCGGCAATACGATTTTGAACCCTTTTCAACCTTGGGAACAATAAACCATTAGACTATTGAACTTTATTTGACCTCGTTGTAATGTGGCCCGTAAATGCCAGCTAGAGGTGAAGACAGGAACGGAAATGCAACAAACATTTTTTTAACAAATATTGAAATATTTACCATGTTTTATGATGTTTCCTGCTTTTGGTCCACTTGATGGTTTAAAAATGCTGAATAAGCCTGTCAGTGGAAATACATTTGTGATCCGGGTTAGATTTTCCATAACTCAATGGACTATATGACTATGACTATAAGTTTTGCGTTCTACATTTGTTAGGTTTCAAAATTCACGTATCGACAAATAGTTTTGTTTTCTATGGTTTAAACTTTAATGGTCAAAAATTAGTAAATGGATCTGTATTCGGAATGTCATGAAGCAAATGAAGGTTTTCAGATAGTTAACTTACAACACAAAATGCATTTTAGGAATACAACTAAAACTAATAGTTTGTTTTGGAAGCATATATTCTGTAATAACTTATTCCATTTATAATTAGAATGTATTCAATAACTTTTTATATGAATGTGACAGAAAACTTAAAACTAAAAATTGAACCACATTTCGAGTAAAAATGTTTCGATGACAAAAAAGTATTTCCACACCATGAATAAACAACAACGGTTCGTATGAAGAGCTAACATTTGTTGTTCTCATAAACAGTGCGTTTCACAATTCGTTACTCTTTGCACCACCAGACTGAGTTGGATAATCCTTTTTAAGTGTGATTTATTGTTTTTTTCTTGTTTTTCTAACTTTTATGATGTTTTCAGGGGCCAATCAAGCCAATACTAAATATTTATTTGATTTGATTGTGAGAGGCGCTTTCAATATTTGTATAGGGTGTTTAGGTTCTTTGCCTATTAATGCATCTGGAAATCAAATGTTAATAATATGCAACTAGTTTTGATCGATTTGTATCGTTTTTCTTTGATTGGGATGTAAGTTCACGACGGCAGTACTTAGTTGTTTTCATGCATAGAAGAGGAAAAATAAAATTGCATTAAATGTTAATTTAATGTATTTTATGTCATCAATGTAATTGTCTTCTTGCTTACACTTAAGAAAGGCCTACCTTCTTGTGACCGCTTAGGGCCTCCACTCGTGTTAATCCACCACTGCACATTTTGTATCTGTTAAAAATGAATGTCTCCCTAAGGATAATATACTCAAAGTGGCATATGCGATTTGGTTCTAAGATGGATTGGATAACAGATTAGAAAAATATTGGTCAATATATGCCAGGTTTCTGCCGCGGTTTCTTGGATACTTCATAGCAGTACTTTCATTAGTTGTCCGTAATATCGCTCGAAGCTAATGATCCCTTGAAGATTCGCGTTAAGGAGATTTAACTGTAGGTTAATAATAACTTCGACCAATAGTCGCTGCGGAGCCCACATTGATTAAAATTGTTATTAAGATTCAGTTTGCTCGATAATCAATCTAAAAATAACGTGTGTGCTAACTTTTTAACAAGTTTCTATATTGATTTACTTTTCAAGTTTAATAGTAAAATGCTTCTTTTAATAGTTTTTAGACGTGCTATGGAAGAAAGTGTTTAAGTAACCTCTTCATTCACATTATACTTGCCTTGTAATTGGGTATAACATTAACTTCGGTTTAAAAATCATATACCAGAATGTTTTATAAAAAAATATATTAAGTCTATAACAAATTTTTTACTATTGTTATACAGTTAAATCTCTTTAAGGTGCAGTTTCTTCGAACGATTTGTTAATTTAAGATGAATATTTCGGCAGTGTCGTAATATTGCATACATTTTAGGATCTTCCAGATGAATGTCTTCTTCTTCTTCTTCTTCTTTGGCTCAACAACCGATGTCGGTCAAGGCCTGCCTGTACCCACTTGTGGGCTTGGCTTTCAGTGACTAATTGATTTCCCCCCATAGCAGGATAGTCAGTCCTGCGTATGGCGGCACGGTCCATTTGGGGATTGAACCCATGACGGGCATGTTATTAAGCCGTACAAGCTAACGACTGTACTACGAGACCGGCTCCCAGATGAATGTCTGCCTAAGGTAAATTTCGCTAAACTGAATATGCAATTTGAAATTGGCTTGGTGTTTGTTTTCTAAGCTAAGTATACAAGCTACAAAATTGCGATTCATCCATGAAGAGATTGCACGAAAAACGACATACAATGGCGGCTACTTAAAGTTCGACACCTCTTATTTTAACCTATTATCAGACATTGCGGCACCCTTGACTTTCCTATAAGTAGTCTAGAGAACTGTCAAGGGAGCCGCAAAGTTAGATAATAGGTGAAAATATGAGATGTTCGATTTTACGTGACTGCCACTGTACATGAAAATCGTCTACAAATGTGTAAACGAAAGCAATGAGTATAAAACTGATTCAGAACTTATTTAACAAATTTTAAAGTAGCCTTTTTGTGACTTTATGTGAATTGAAGAGTAATTATGAAGATTGTGTGTTAAACGTGATGAAAGCTTGAAGAGGGGTTGATCAATATACTCGGTTGATCAATAAAATTCCAAAATTCGTATGGACTGCATGATTTCCCAGTATAGTATAAATTTGCAAAATAGTTATAATGCGGTGAAAGTATGATATGAAGTACGAATGTTAGAGTGGTAGCCATTTGCATTCTTATGGATCGTGCGCAATATGGCGGCCCTTATGTTTTCGATGAATTCGTTGGTAAGATAAAAGCATACATACGACCGCCCCTAAAATGGCAGCGGAATGAAAATAGGGCGTGGCTAGAAAATGGAACAGAAAGAGATGCACAAAAACATGAGTATATCAAATGTTTGATTTAAAGTTATATTAGTTAACAAAATTCTTTTCGAAATGGTTTTGTACTATTTTATTTTAAGAAGTTTACAATAAATAGCATACACACTTTTTTATTGCCAACAGCTAAAAGAAAAAAAAAATAATTTACTGAACTACTGGGCATTTTAAAGTTTCGTAGCATACATGTTTGAAAATTAAACTACGACATTATTTTTAAATTTTAATGATTGCAATGGTATAATATTTCGAAATATGGCTTATATAAGTTTCCATGTGCTTGAACAGATTGTACACTTCGAATGTAAGAAATGCCTGTACTCTCATGTTTATCAACTAAACTGTGATGTATCATTTATTTATTATTTATTTATTAATATATTTACCAATAATGGCTCAGCGAATTTTCGGGTTAACCTGTTAAAAATAAACTTAAATTTAATTTTGCTCACTGAAACATGACGCAGTAACAAGGCCATACATAAACGTACTGCTTTACATTAACATCTTATGCTACACATCGTACCCGATCTCTGTACACGTAGATGGGCTCATGGAAGTCAAAGTACTGGAAAAGCTCATTGAATGTGTGTAACATAGCTGTGGTCTATTCATTTGCTCCATATTGTGTGTGTCTAAACTTTGGAGTGAAGAAACGCCTATGTTGTGTTGCCGGTCTCGGAATATTGACATTGAATTGTTCCAATATAACTGGTGCATCAATATTACCGCGGAACTACAAACAGTGCATTTTTTCGTCTTCTTGTTAGCGTTTCTAATCCCAGAAGCAGGCAGCGTAAACGATAGGACCGTAACGTGTTGGGATCGCTCCATGGTAGCCGTCGAACCATATCTTATATACTCGGTCAAATAAATATGAATTTAGACACGAATTTAGAAATCCATTCCATTTGATCGAAATCAGTGAACATATTTTCATTTGCTTTTAAAAAAAATGCTCTTTAAAGAAAATTAATGGAATATGTGAGAAAAATGATCCATATCCATAAGAGAAGAAGCTAGGTTTCATGAATGTTTTATAAATATTTGGATAAACAACAATTAAGACGCAGTGTTCAATAATTGGGTGGTGAGTAACAATAGGCAAATAACGCAATTATTGTTTCCAAAACTTTGGAGATTGAATACAATATCCCTCGATAACTCATGCCTAGCTTAGGTTCACCTTTTTTAGCAGTGGAGTCGTCCATGAGGTTTTCCAGATATGCGGGACTATCCCAGAAGAGTATGATTTCTGGAAGAGCCTGGCTAAGTGTGGCGAGCGCGATCTGGCACACTTCTTTAAAAATGCTGATTGATTTCCATCTGACCCAGGATTGAAACTCATTTTTAGTTTAAGCAACGCAGATTCCACAATTTCTGAGTTAATGTGTATCACAGGTACGTCAATAACATCGTATCGCAAATCGCTTCATTTAACACGGCCTGGTCACAAACACGAGTTTGGAACGCATTACAAAAGCGTGTGGAAAAAATGATATCAGGCTCAGTGATTGCTTTTTTTTTATTGCGTTTGGAGTCAACATAGGACCAAAACGATGTAGGAAAGCGTCGTAAATTTTGTTGAGTTTGCAATAAATAATATTGGTGTAATATTCTGTTGTAGGATCGATAACGTCTTGATGGAGCATGGTAAACATTTTAGTTCTCATTATTATTGTGTTGTAGATACTGCTGTGCTGTTTTTTACGTCTTTTCATTCCGATTAGCAAACAATTGGACCAAGGTGGATTTCGCATTTTCGATCTACAGGGTACTATGCTGTTGATAATTTCATTTAGGTTTTGATTAAATGCGGTCACTATAACGTCCTTCCATATAGCATGCATATACAAAGTGCTCCAATTGGTATTGTGTATTACACATTTGAGTGAGGTATACAGGAGTATTCTATTCACAGGCCTATTATATTGCTTTCGGCATTCGAGAAGATTCACTCGCTCGTTCATTATGTTCATTTTCGTATCGTTTTGCTAGCGACGTTCCGCTTCGAGAAACTCATCGGCAGATTCGAGTCGATGAAGTAAAAATCGGTACCGTATTGCTCAAACAAGAAGGTGCATTCGAGAGATTTTCTGCCGACAGCTCAAGGCTTCGGAAAGGTGCAAATTTAACCTCACACACAACCTGATTTGACACATCAATTGTAAATTGCCAAATAATTTCCGTTTTGAACGAATGTTAAAAACTATTTCAAATGGTTTAAAACTGTTATATTCAGTCAGAATCATATCAAATAATTCGAAAATTAGTGATATTTTAGCTGAAAATCACGAGATTCGACTTACGTGGAAATTCGAGATACGCGGTATTTTGCGGCCGTTTACGATCCCCATTAGGCCCGTGTCTGTGCTCCATCGGATACGATTTTATCGGAAGGCCTGTCAAAATTGTATATGGGATTTGTCAGATAACGTCGGTGCGATTTCGTCGTACGACGGAATTAAAATTTTTTGATTTCGTCGGACGCCGCATCCGATTTTATCTGTCAAACTAAATGTGTGGTGTTTTGTAGGAACAATCTCTACTTAGTTTTTCTTAATTGTTATGTTAATAAAATCATCCAAATAATCGCAAAATTATACGAAAAGACGTTTGACAGCACATGCGATGAAGCACAGGCACGGCCCTTAACCGTGTATCTCGGGGACCGCCTGTACGCCTGATAGAATCAATGTTTAATACTGGGGTTTTCAGGTCAATTAGCAATGTTTACTGCATATTTTGTTGCTAACAACAAAACAGGAAGCTGCTCCTTAAAATACGTTATTTTTCCATGTTTTTTTACTTTAACTGGACTGGAAAAGCTTTGTAATTGATAGATAAATATGTTTTGCAAGTATTTCAGCCGTTTTCGCATCAAAAAACGGTGAAAAAACAACTTAAATTTGAGATCCGACACGACCATTCCCTCGAAGCTTCCACCAGCCACCGCCAGATACGCTAGTGAAAATCAAAATTACACTACGGAGTACGGTCAATTTAGCCCGGCCTTAATATTTTAACTTAGAAATTATGCAAGCATTACATTACATTAACTTCGGAGAGGATTTTCAATTCTTAAAAACTTGTGACAAGTACTTTTTATCGTCTAATAAGCCTGTTATACGCTGATTCGGAGACACACGGCTTTGTAAATGTGACAGTTATGTAAGCAAATTGTCAAAAGCAAAATAATCGACATACGTTGTACGCAATTTTGCGTAACACAATTTTTCAAATTTGACGTTTTTTTTAACAAAATTGTACTGATTTGAATCACCAAATGTTAAAATTGCAAAATTATTTATTATTGGTCGATTTTAAAAACAATTTGAAAGTGTATAAAATTGTAATTTTCGGTTGAAATCAGATTAATGGCCTAATTTAGTGGCTAAAACCTACCATTTCATGCAAAAATAATCGAATATTTGCTATTTTTTTTATTCAGTAGGGAATCGAATATTTGCTATAATGTAACTGAAAACTTTGAAATTTGACTTGCGTATATTCGAGATACGCGATTGCCTCCGGTCCACATTACAGGGTTTTACAAGTCACTTTCGAATGTAAACATAATTATTCATCGCCTCCAATATGTTTTTCAACAGCTCTAAAATTGTGTAAGACTCAAACCTTTACAATCGAAACTGACTTGAAACCCTGTAATAGCGTAAATTGAGGAATATTTAGGGAAAGCGGTGCAAAATGTGCATGTTAAGCAGTTTATTTAAGCAGTAAGTTTATTGAATATTTCTTTGAATATGCCACAAAACACAATTATTCTTACATTATTGTATGCCTCCACCAAAAGTGCCACATAAAATAAAAAAAA
>AXCO02012945.1:0-10583 GCA_000473525.2 Anopheles melas
GACAGTGTCCCCCGGCCTTAAAATGTTTGTTAGAAATATAACACTTACATTATGTTACTGCTATGTGCAAAGTATTTTCCAAATTTATAAAGTTTTCCTAAGACTCGAAGAATCTTTTCTATGAAAAGAACAACAAGAAACTTGCTTTCAATGATATTTTTTAAGTAAAACCACACGTCTGATGGGTCTTGTGCCCCCGGCTTCCGTATATTTGTGTTTTCGTGTCTACGAAAAGCCTCCACCGCCGGATGGTGATCGACGTCAGAAAGGTTTCGTTAATCTTCACCGCTTTTTATTAGCCTGTGCCTCTCTCTTCCCCCGTTTTTTCCGGACTCGCACACTGTTTCTCGGAATTCTCTTGCTTCGTCACGGCCTAGAACTAGACCAGACCGTGCGCACCGTGTGCGACTAGAAGCGAGCCGAAAGGATGCGGTGGATGATTTTATTCCGTTCGTTCTAGTTTCGCTTACCTTTTTCGTCCTGAATATCTGCACCCAGAGGCCATGTCACGAGGCGCAAAAGTTCAAGGACATTTGGCGTATCTAGATGGACGGCCGGAGTATTCGGATTATCGCTCTTCCTGTTTTCAAAGTGGCTATCACTTCACTCGCTTTTTCATTCTTTTGGCGGTTGTGGAACGCAGCATCACACACACACACACACATCACAAAAAATGTTTCTTGTGTTGATGAGAAGGAACATGAGAAAGCAGCAGAAGCTGCTGCCATTGTCTGCGGAGGGAGCTGTGAATGTGCATTCGTTACTTTGAGGAGTGACTTAATGTCAAAAGGCGCCAAAAGACGGGCTGGCGAATGTGTTTTCGAATCCCGAGGAAAAGTGTGTACGGCGCGGGCGACGCATAACCACATTGTTTCAGAGTTTGTGATTCTTTGTAGACATTCCATGGGTATGGGAGCGAGGTGGCTTCGAGGACATTCGCTTAAGGTGATGAATCTTTCCGTTTTGAATGAACGATCTTTCCAAGCGGGTGACGCGCGTGACCTGTCGGTCGGCTGCGGTCGTTTATTTTCATTCCACATGCAGCAAGTAAGGACAAAGGGGAAGGTTGAGAGCCGTGTCACGGTTGTGGCGTGGTTCTAGCGAGCTACCTTCGCCTCGCTTGCCACGTTTCGCCCACATCCGCTAACGCTTTTGGAACTCCTCCAGAGCAATTACCTTCATCATGTTCCTCCCAATTCCATTTCATTCGCCTGCCATGTCAATGGCCCCGTTCGGAATGCTATTGGCATTGGTGAGGGGGGGAGGGGGGAAGCGGTTGGGCGGTTGAACGAACGATGGTTTAGCACACATACGTTGGACACGCATGGGGCAGGGGGTAGGTGGAGTAGCTAAAGCTGTCATCAAGTCACGGCGTAACGAGATGAATGTGTTTTCATTTCCACGAAAGCACGAAACCGCCCATGCGACCAGGCCGAAGGGACGAAAAGAAAAATGGATATGCTGGAGGAAATGCCGATGTGGGTGGGTGGAGTGATGTCTACCGGTACGTTCACCTGTGTCAGAGATGCGCCAGGGCGGTTGCCAAATCATCTGGAAACGTACATGGTCGGAAAATCATTTTTCATTGACATTTTCGTTGCTGAAAGCGTTTGACTGGCTGGAAGTCGACGATAAGCAAGCACGATCTCTTCATACCGTGTCTGTGTCTGTGTTAAGTTGGTAACGGTTGTGTGTAAAGGGACAACAATCGTCTCTAAGCACTATAACTTTGTGTCGGTTAACGTGAAATTATACGGGTGAACAATCCGCTTTAAACATTCTTTTGCAGTATCGAGGTCACCGATAATTTCTTGCAAGTGAAGACGGTATTTTCTATTGAACTTAGCTATAAGAATGCTGAAGCTTACTTCAAAGCCATGGTTTAGCAATCGCATTGGGGTTAATGTCGTAATTAACCACAATCAAATTTGTAATAGCTGTTTCTATTATCCGAAACCGATGGTTTAATCACCCTTTAATGAAATTCCTCGCACTGCAACTGCGGCTTTTAGAATGCTTTGAATGAATCAACAACGTGAGGAATTTACGTAGGGAATGCAACTATTTCAGCACAGCAAGCATTTCACTGCAATTCAATTTAATTAACGGGTGAAACGTAATTAAAGCGGTAGCTGCAAATTAATGTATCATTTGAAATTATTCATCTTTCATCCCGGTGGAAATTTAGCATCTATTCATGAAACTTTAAACAGCGGTAATATAAGTAAATAAAAAGTTTAATCAACCTTTTGGGTAATTTGTTCTAGAAGTTGAATTTTGTGTAATATGAAGGCCGGGCTACATTGATCGTACTCTCTGGCGTAATTTTGATTTTCACTAGCGCACCTGGCGGCAGCTGACCGAAGCATTTTTCCAAACAATTTGGAACCGCTTCAGAAAATACGTTATTTTTCCATGTTTTTAACTTAATTTGGACGAGAAAAGTTTTGTAAAAGGTAGATGCACATTTCTTGCACGCATTGCATCCATTTTCATGGCAAAAAACGATGGAAAAACAACTTAATTTTGAGACCCGGCACGACCATTCCTTCGATGACCAAAAAAAGCTTCCACCAGTCACCGCCAGATGCGCTAGTGAAAATCAAAATTACACCAGAGAGTACGATCAATGTAGCCCGACCTTGATGCTTATTAAATGTACAAAAAGTACGAAACAAAATGAAAAAAAAAATTAATGCATAAAATGAATTAAAAAAAATCAAGTTGTTTTTAATTATTCTATAATGAAAAAAAAAGAGAAACATGAAAAAAAGTTTACATTTAAAAAACATTCAAAATAGATATTTTTTAACTTAAGAATTTCACACTATCAGAGCTACAAATTTCTCGATTTAAGTATAGTAACTTCCTTTTTAAGGAAAACAAAATATTTTGGTGCTTCCATTTTACTTGCACTTTGACTGTATACATTTAGGCGTTAACAATGATGAAGCATTTAATTGCCCCTGAAACTATGCACCACGCCTAACAAATTGATCAAATGCAATTGATGCAATGTTTATTAGTACGATATTGTATTAAATGTTGACTATCTGTAAACAATTTCGCTTCTTATGCTTTAATATACATACAATTGAAAATAATCCGTTTGTACAAATTCAAACCAACACCGAAACGACAAACCCTACCGAATCAAGTTAACAGTGTACGCCAGCACAAAAACACACGCTCCACCATTGCCCGCTGCTGAACGGTACCGACTTCCAGGCCGCTGCTGCGCAAACTCGCTATTTCGCGAGTGCCAAAAAAGCGCCAACTTCGCCACGCTCTCGCCTACCCAGCTCGCTTCCAAACCAGCTGAGATGCACTCACGCACACCCTTTTGCAGCACCGTTCTGGCCGTGCCGTCATGTGTTTACCGCCCATCGCCACCCGTGCTCCAAACGGATCGGGCTCTCTCTTGCACTCTCGCACCGCTCGGCAGCCTCTCGCACCATTGTTTGTTGACACCCACGCAGCTTTATGTTATGACGATTGCACACGTGACCAACGTAGTGAATAGGAGAGCGAGAGAACCATGCGTGCGTGCGTGTGTAGATGTATGTATGTGTGTGTGTAGAGCTGGTGCCATGATTGTTTCCCATTTTGTATTCGGGCTTGTGCGATAGTCAAATGCTGGAGCAAACTGTTCCCCGAAGCTCACGTGATACAAACCACTCACTCTCACGCTCGCGCTTTCTCTGCCTTCATCTTCGACCAGCTGGTGCTCGACGCACGAAAAGGATACTCATACGAAGCCGCACGATGACTCTCTATCGCTCTCTCTCTCTCTCTCTCTCTCTTTCGAAGCTCGTGAGGCTGGCAACTGCCGTTGGCTGTTCAGTCCATTCAGTCGAGATGTAGATTTGGTGCGGGTTCGTTGGATTACACTTTTTCGTCGCTACGGTGGCAAATTGGCATCCTGGTGGTGTACCGCCGACGGAAAGAGAAGGATCTGAGCATCACCGCCCGGCCCCCTCCTCTCCGCTCTCTCTCTCTCTCTCTCTCTAGTGATTCGTTACGCGCGGCAAACTCCCGTTAGATGCGGGTGGTGCACTCGTGCGCTATTCGTGTGTTCCTCCAAAGTGCAAAGCGCTTGTTTTACCAGCTCGCAAGCGTTGTGAACAACAGTGTGAAAGTGTTTTTTCCCCCCAGACACGCAGAATGAAGAGTGAAACGTAGGTTAAATTCTGAAATTAACTGATATGGTTTTTTTTTCAATTTACTGCTCAGCTTTTCCCGCCCAGTGTTTGATATGAAGGGCTTGTCACACAAATGGAGACGCCTGGTGGGATGCGTCTCCATCTTCTTCAAAGGAAGTTGTCCTACGCACTGCGATACTCTTGACTAAGACTTATGGAACGGTCAAACCTTTCTTGTTTACTGTTTCTGAATGGGAAAAATACCATTAAATTTAGCATAGAATCATCCATAGAAATAAAGCGCTTCAATCCATTTCTGAATCTTCTGCCTGTGTGTGTTCGTTTGTGTGCCTGTGTGCGTACCTATGTGTATATTTTTATGCAACGCTGTGAGAAGAAAAGCACAAACATAGTGGGTGTTGTGTTTATCTTTCCAGTATCTCCCACTGGGCCCCATCGGTGGGTGTGTTTGTGTGCGCTTTTTCGGATCACCCTGTGCCGTGTTTGTGAAAATGATAACGTGCGTGTGTGTCCTGTGCTGTGCGAAAAGAGAGAAGTGACGCAATAGAAGCAAAAACATATCACCCAAACACACACACACACACACACACACACACACACACACACACACACACACACACCCTCACACACACAGCGGGATGGAAAAACGTAACCGTTCCCTGTGCTGCGATTGACAGCTGACGAGTTATGACGAGAAGAGGCGAAGCATGCAGTTACGTCAAACATTTCCACTGCTCCAGTGTCAGGCAGAAAGGAACACAGGATCTTGCCATTCCAATTTATTAGTTTTTTTTTTTGAGACACTTAAATGAAAGTGTATTATTTAAAAGCATTCCATGTAATTAAAATACGTTGTAAAGAGAGTAGTTTAATTTTTAATATCAAAATCATATCTCCCATCACGGCCATCAAGGTCAGCCCAAAACGGTACCCAGAGTACGGTCCATATGTTTGTGAGGCTGTCTTTTTCCACCCCAATTGGGACGCAATGTGTGTGTGTGTGTGTGCGTTGTGCCTGGGAACCGATCCGTGCCAATGCCGCCGACATGCGAATCGTTTTTTTTTGTTGTGAGACGGACGTGACCTTGAACTCGTTCCCGCAATACATCGGAAAACCGGGCCACAACAGAGGAGAAATAGGGTTTGTAGCAGAGAGAGAGAGAGAGAGAGAGATAGCGAGAAAGAGAAACCGAGCGAGGATGACGGTTGTGAACTGCATTTTAAAAATGCATGCAAACATACTTCCCCGTACCGTGCCGTGGAATTGGGAGTAAAGTAGAGCAATTTACGATGATTCCCCGTTTTCGCCTCCACCACCCCCAGTTGCCCAGTGGAAAAGTGGTCGAGAGCGATAGCGGCTTGCACAGTTTGCAGGGCGAGAATCTGCATCCGGTATCCGGTGTGTCGTTACGCTGCGTCTCTGTCCGTGTTTGCGCCCTTACGAAACGTAGAGAAACAAACAAAACTGGACACCAATTTTTCGGATTTTTCGCTTGGCAGAGCTGCCTGCCCGGGTGGAAATGACTGTGCAAGCATTGCCACCGTCCACATGCTGCTGCAGAGAGCTGCGAGTGGAGGAACAAAAAAAACACGATCCTTTTAGCTGATACGGTTATGCAAATATGATCCTTTTCTTTAATAAAACGAACCAAAAGTTAAGTCCAGCCGCCGTGATACGGAGTTCTGTGTTTTTTTTTGTTTGCTTTCTACACTTCGTTCGTTGCGATGGTACGGTTTTGTGAGGCACAATTTTTCAAAAGTGTCATTAAGCGGTTTCGAAAACTGACGAAGGTTCATGTTCGCGGTGCCAGAAGGACGGTACTGTACTGGTGCCTACTGCCAGCGCTAGCAGCGCCTATGCGAAACCAGTTTCTTTTCTAGTTGTGCTGTATCTGTGTGCCAGTGTGTGTGTGTGTATGGGAATGAGATTTCAGAGAAAGTTTTCCATCAGCATTTGGGAGCACAGCCATATGCGCCTTGCTGTGATTATGATTGATGATCACAGCGAGGGTTTGGGGGGTTTCCCTCTGGTGGCGGAAAGAGAATGAATTTCCCTGGGATGTGTGTGTGCGTGTGTGTGTGTTTTTTTTGTAACCTTTCCACACTTTACAGCCACTCATGCCACTCATTGTGCTGCAATCCTGTGTGCTGTGTGTGGAATTGGATGTGATTTCTCATGGAAAACGTAATGAAATTAGGTACCGAATGCGTCCTGCCGAGCTGCATTTGCTTCTGTTGCGGGGATTTATTTTCCTCCGCTTCCGCTATGTTTTGTGCTATTTTCACATTTTATAAGCAAAAGTAAACGGTAGCAATGAATACTTGGGCAAAAGGAGAGCAAACAAATAATATTTAATCTATCTTCACTCCCTGTTCTCCGTCCCTTCGCAGGAAGGAACCTAAAAACTGCAAAAATTGCAGAACCGTAGCGAAAGTAATAATTCCAACACACTAATGAGTCTCTGGAGGAAACGGTGCAGAGAGAGAGGAACAGAGCGGGTGAGCAAGCAAAAAACGAGCAACCACCGGAAAAGTTAGAGTCTCCGGAACAGTGTGATTGCATCGGTGTAACTCAAACTGCTGCAGCACACAACACACACACACACACTTAACCGTTTTCAAGCATCAAGTAAATGAGAAACGGTCCGCCCATGTTGTCCCTTTGCTGCGGTATGCTAGTGCCGGCGCAGCCGTTTCTACTTTCCTGCGTTGCGTTTTTATGTGTTTGGGCCATTTTTTCTCCTCGTGTGTGTTAATGGGGGAGAAAATAGTATTTTTGTTTCTCTCTTCATAATTTTCTTTTTGCAACAAAAAATATAGCTTATGAGGGTTTAATATTGATGGAATTTGCCCACTAGCTACGAGCTAAAATCGCTAACGACTTTCGGATTGCTATTATTTTTGTCAACGAAATGTAAAGCTAATTACAATTAGGGGTAAAATCAAATAAAAATAGTAATTTACAGACATATTAACGTATTAACATCGCTCGGCACCTACAAGAACACACAATATGGTATGTAATTGCATGGACAAAAATGCAAAAATGCTCGAACTAATTACTGTTTGCCCTGACGATGAATAGTGCTCTTGCGGTGCTGCTGTATACAATTGAATTTGCATATGTATTTTTAATTAAAATTCATCTTTCAAAAGACTTTCAATCACGCGCGCATGCAACGATGCAATTACATCAGTCGAGGGAAAATCAAAAAGATACATTGAAAAAGCATATATTTATGATCGAGGAAATTACAAACACCCCTTAGGCAGAAAGATAACTGATAACCAGGCAGGTTAATGGTCCTTGATTGTGATGTAAGTTAATGTGTACCTATAGCCGTAAATTGGCCAATTACGCGTATAGACAATAGACAAAGTTTACGAAAATATAAAAAAAACATAATACATTACTCATTATTTAAATAAAGATGTATTGTAGTTTGTATTATATATTTGATGTAATGCTTTTAACACAAACAACACATTTATTTTTGAATTCCCAATTTCCCTCTCATTGCTGGGTATAAAATCAATAAGCGCGAGCAAACCGTCCCGTCCCGTACCAGCGGGATAGTAATTGTCAATTTAATATAAGTATGCTTTCACTCATCCGAAACGGCTCGTGGAAGCCCCAGCAAGTCGGTCTCCGTCCCGATCTGCACTTCATTTGGCGGACGGGGACGGAAGCTTAAGCTAATTAGCATAAATCAGTAGCATAAGTAATGATGTCTTAAAGCAGCAGCAGCAGCAGCAGCAGCAGCAGTACCAGCAACGTTCCTTCGGGTTCTCCTCCGGATAGCGACGCAGGCAGTTATTTCGTTGAGCAGGAATTTTCCCACCGCCACGGGTTTTGGGGTGTGCCTTTTTCTGTGGCACTTTTCCTCGTGCTCGCGCTTTTCATCGCCCTTTTTTTTTTCGTTGCGCCGCTCGAATATTAGTTACAGCCGCCACACTGCCACAAATCGTGCTTGGCTTGTGTGCGTACCGCCGGTGCATGGGCTAGGCATGTGACCAAATTTTCTTTCCATTCACTTTTGTCGTTATGATTTGCCGTTCCGGCTTAAGCTTGGCGGAATAATCGATTTTCTACGTGGTGGCGGAAAACGCGCCACACTACGGGGCAGGAGGATCGACGGCCGGTAGTGCTGTTGTTACTGCTTTTGTGTGTCGATGAAAAAACATGATGATGTACCGTGATTGGATTATGCTATTAAATTTACATCATTCGTGATTCGGTCGTTATTGGTGTAGGAAGTATGCGAACGGAATATGGAACGCTGACAAAAAGCACTCTGTATGTGGACAGTGTAAAGTAATTCTAATTAATGACGCGCTTTATTAGGCATAAGCTAATCATTTTATAATTACGAAACATATCTTTTTGTTTGACATATACATGACTGCAGTCGCAAGTGAGGTACGACTCATTGCAATGTTTGTGAAATTGTACAACTTAAAACATTATTTTTCTCATTTGCTATATTGTTTTATAGGTGTGCGTGTGTCTATGTGCTAGAGGCGAATTAGTGAAAAAGCTAATCCAGAATAAGAATATTGTGATTGCTAAATGTGTTAAAATCAAAATAGAAAAAGAAATAGTTCAAAGTGTGCGTTGTGAACGAAAAAAATAACAAAAGTGTAAACACAGTGCTGGAAAGGGTGCTTAATGTGAGAAAATTGCTCGTGTTAACTTGAGGTAAGTTGTTTTTTTTTATTACTTCCTTAGTTTTGCATACTTTCGATATATTTTGTAAAATATGTAACAAACATTTCATTTAGGGAATTTCGGGTAGTTTTTTCCTTTGGTCCTTCGAACCTGATATATTACCTGGTATAGCCTGTGGTGAGCAAATTGATTGCATTTAGTAATATGGTAACAATTCATACGTTTTTTTTAAGCATGTGCGAGATCGTCCTAGCTTTATATAAACAATCATAGATCAACAGATTAAATATTTGTATCCTGAATGCAAGATTCTTAAAGCGACAGGGTGGTTTAAATCAATGTGAGATAGCGTACTCTTCTGTAAAGCAGTCCATTTATCTTACTTATTCATCAATACATTGGCTTTGAACGCTGTGCTGTCCACCGAACAACGTCGATGGCAATGACACGGAAGAAAACTTGTTGAATATTTCAATATCGGTCTAGCTTCTACCACGTGCAACGAGAGCGAGAGTGTGGAAAACAGGGAAAACTGCTCATTGTGTGTGTGATTACATTGTAAGGTGTACATATGTTTGCTAACCTCTTCACTCTTCGCAAACCCGCTTGCTTTCCGAACGTTGGTGGCCAATGCATTATAAAACGAGCCCGAGCAAGTGACCAGTTTCTCATCGTTTATTCAGCCAAGACGTGTATGTGAGCGTGTTGCAACACACTCTACCCGGTGTTGAATGAGTAAAAGCGAACAAACAACACTCAAGCGTAGTCTTTCCACCGATGCATCTCCCCCTCTGCCTGTCCCAAATTGATTGAGGAGGCGTTTGAGGGCCGCTGGACAGGCTGAAGTAACTGCCAATGATTTTTTTTTTATGTCAGCATCAGCGGTCTGTTTTGAAGTGTTGCTTGCTGTGCATGAATCATTCCTGAAGTGGCTTTGATAATTGTAACGTTTGTGTGGCGGGTTGATTGATAAGCGTAGCGGCTCTCGGGGTATAAAACGAGGAAGACCCGCTTCACTGGCAGCTAGACTCTCATTAGCTGTTAATAGAGACAACGGAAAGTTGCGTATTGTGTCAGTTGTAGTGGCGTTGCAGTTATCCGCTCAAAATGAAAGCGATCACGTGCTGTTTGGTGATTGTTCTTAGCCTTTCGGTGGTGCTGATTTATGGCGATAGTCGGCAGTGGGGTCGCCGAGTGTCTGGAGATCGTCTGCTCGATTATACCGTGGTCGTGAACAACTCGCTGCCAGTGCCGGAGAAGAGCAGCATTTATCGCTATCTTCCTGCTGCGGTACGTAGCGTGTGAAGCAAACTGCCCAAAAGCAAAAAAGAAGCAATCGTTTCCATCGTGCAGCTGACAACTTAAACCGTTTGTGTGCTTTACTCTACCCACAGGGAGCGTACCGGCCACCGAACATTACGGCTATCTTCACCCGTGATAACGTGCCGGGCGGCAAAGGTGGCTTTGCGGGAATCGTTTCCGGTGGAGTGAACCAATCGAATGTGACGCTGAAACTTACCTCCAAACCGTACCAGCGGTTTAACTTTACGATCGAGATTTACGGAAAGTAACGCTGTAAGAGAATAAAAGGCATGAAACTGAGTTTCAGCCTCTCCACGCGTGAAGCAGTGTTTAGAATTAGCGTGATAGTGGAAACGAAATTTTAGAGTTATTTTTTTTGTACTAGTTAAAATGGCCCGGTTACAGGGCTACGCAACGTTTATTACGGGTCATATGAGAATTTCATTTCA
>AXCO02012951.1:0-13710 GCA_000473525.2 Anopheles melas
AGAGAGAGAGAGAGAGAGAGAGAGAGAGAGAGAGAGAGAGAGAGAGAGAGAGAGAGAGAGAGAGCTCTGATTTTGCTATAATCTTAGCGGCAGCAAATCGCCGCAATCAAGTTGCCGGACGCCGAAACGGATTAATTGACAAGATGATGTACTTTAAATTTGTTTTTGATTTTGGTGCGGTCCGCTTGCACCCCCTGCACACTACTGGACAAGGAGGGGGGGGGGACAATTTTACGCCTTACGCCGCGTATCGAAGGCAAAAAACGCGTGTAAAGTGTTTTCCGTAGGGCAGGGCAAATGAAATAGTGTGAGAGAGAGAGAGAGAGCGCGCGTTGGGCATGATTGCAGTGTAAATACAGCTCACCTAGGCTTGGCTGAAGTGGTACAGCACGCTGTTGCGCTTTGCAGGAGCCTGTCCTGCCAGCCGCTCGTCCGTCCAGAGCGCCCTGATTGGACGCGCGCCCCGTAGCTCCGCCCCCTACACCGGAAGCGCAAGGATAACGGCGAAAGGACGGCCCGAGCGAGCGAGCGAAACGGCATGAGCGAAACGGGATTGGACGCGCGCCCCGTAGCTCCGCCCCCTACACCGGAAGCGCAAGGATAACGGCGAAAGGACGGCCCGAGCGAGCGAGCGAAACGGCATGAGCGAAACGGGATTGGACGCGCGCCCCGTAGCTCCGCCCCCTACACCGGAAGCGCAAGGATAACGGCGAAAGGACGGCCCGAGCGAGCGAGCGAAACGGCATGAGCGAAACGGGATTGGACGCGCGCCCCGTAGCTCCGCCCCCTACACCGGAAGCGCAAGGATAACGGCGAAAGGACGGCCCGAGCGAGCGAGCGAAACGGCATGAGCGAAACGGGATTGGACGCGCGCCCCGTAGCTCCGCCCCCTACACCGGAAGCGCAAGGATAACGGCGAAAGGACGGCCCGAGCGAGCGAGCGAAACGGCATGAGCGAAACGGGATTGGACGCGCGCCCCGTAGCTCCGCCCCCTACACCGGAAGCGCAAGGATAACGGCGAAAGGACGGCCCGAGCGAGCGAGCGAAACGGCATGAGCGAAACGGGATTGGACGCGCGCCCCGTAGCTCCGCCCCCTACACCGGAAGCGCAAGGATAACGGCGAAAGGACGGCCCGAGCGAGCGAGCGAAACGGCATGAGCGAAACGGGATTGGACGCGCGCCCCGTAGCTCCGCCCCCTACACCGGAAGCGCAAGGATAACGGCGAAAGGACGGCCCGAGCGAGCGAGCGAAACGGCATGAGCGAAACGGGATTGGACGCGCGCCCCGTAGCTCCGCCCCCTACACCGGAAGCGCAAGGATAACGGCGAAAGGACGGCCCGAGCGAGCGAGCGAAACGGCATGAGCGAAACGGGATTGGACGCGCGCCCCGTAGCTCCGCCCCCTACACCGGAAGCGCAAGGATAACGGCGAAAGGACGGCCCGAGCGAGCGAGCGAAACGGCATGAGCGAAACGGGATTGGACGCGCGCCCCGTAGCTCCGCCCCCTACACCGGAAGCGCAAGGATAACGGCGAAAGGACGGCCCGAGCGAGCGAGCGAAACGGCATGAGCGAAACGGGATTGGACGCGCGCCCCGTAGCTCCGCCCCCTACACCGGAAGCGCAAGGATAACGGCGAAAGGACGGCCCGAGCGAGCGAGCGAAACGGCATGAGCGAAACGGGATTGGACGCGCGCCCCGTAGCTCCGCCCCCTACACCGGAAGCGCAAGGATAACGGCGAAAGGACGGCCCGAGCGAGCGAGCGAAACGGCATGAGCGAAACGGGATTGGACGCGCGCCCCGTAGCTCCGCCCCCTACACCGGAAGCGCAAGGATAACGGCGAAAGGACGGCCCGAGCGAGCGAGCGAAACGGCATGAGCGAAACGGGATTGGACGCGCGCCCCGTAGCTCCGCCCCCTACACCGGAAGCGCAAGGATAACGGCGAAAGGACGGCCCGAGCGAGCGAGCGAAACGGCATGAGCGAAACGGGATTGGACGCGCGCCCCGTAGCTCCGCCCCCTACACCGGAAGCGCAAGGATAACGGCGAAAGGACGGCCCGAGCGAGCGAGCGAAACGGCATGAGCGAAACGGGATTGGACGCGCGCCCCGTAGCTCCGCCCCCTACACCGGAAGCGCAAGGATAACGGCGAAAGGACGGCCCGAGCGAGCGAGCGAAACGGCATGAGCGAAACGGGATTGGACGCGCGCCCCGTAGCTCCGCCCCCTACACCGGAAGCGCAAGGATAACGGCGAAAGGACGGCCCGAGCGAGCGAGCGAAACGGCATGAGCGAAACGGGATTGGACGCGCGCCCCGTAGCTCCGCCCCCTACACCGGAAGCGCAAGGATAACGGCGAAAGGACGGCCCGAGCGAGCGAGCGAAACGGCATGAGCGAAACGGGATTGGACGCGCGCCCCGTAGCTCCGCCCCCTACACCGGAAGCGCAAGGATAACGGCGAAAGGACGGCCCGAGCGAGCGAGCGAAACGGCATGAGCGAAACGGGATTGGACGCGCGCCCCGTAGCTCCGCCCCCTACACCGGAAGCGCAAGGATAACGGCGAAAGGACGGCCCGAGCGAGCGAGCGAAACGGCATGAGCGAAACGGGATTGGACGCGCGCCCCGTAGCTCCGCCCCCTACACCGGAAGCGCAAGGATAACGGCGAAAGGACGGCCCGAGCGAGCGAGCGAAACGGCATGAGCGAAACGGGATTGGACGCGCGCCCCGTAGCTCCGCCCCCTACACCGGAAGCGCAAGGATAACGGCGAAAGGACGGCCCGAGCGAGCGAGCGAAACGGCATGAGCGAAACGGGATTGGACGCGCGCCCCGTAGCTCCGCCCCCTACACCGGAAGCGCAAGGATAACGGCGAAAGGACGGCCCGAGCGAGCGAGCGAAACGGCATGAGCGAAACGGGATTGGACGCGCGCCCCGTAGCTCCGCCCCCTACACCGGAAGCGCAAGGATAACGGCGAAAGGACGGCCCGAGCGAGCGAGCGAAACGGCATGAGCGAAACGGGATTGGACGCGCGCCCCGTAGCTCCGCCCCCTACACCGGAAGCGCAAGGATAACGGCGAAAGGACGGCCCGAGCGAGCGAGCGAAACGGCATGAGCGAAACGGGATTGGACGCGCGCCCCGTAGCTCCGCCCCCTACACCGGAAGCGCAAGGATAACGGCGAAAGGACGGCCCGAGCGAGCGAGCGAAACGGCATGAGCGAAACGGGATTGGACGCGCGCCCCGTAGCTCCGCCCCCTACACCGGAAGCGCAAGGATAACGGCGAAAGGACGGCCCGAGCGAGCGAGCGAAACGGCATGAGCGAAACGGGATTGGACGCGCGCCCCGTAGCTCCGCCCCCTACACCGGAAGCGCAAGGATAACGGCGAAAGGACGGCCCGAGCGAGCGAGCGAAACGGCATGAGCGAAACGGGATTGGACGCGCGCCCCGTAGCTCCGCCCCCTACACCGGAAGCGCAAGGATAACGGCGAAAGGACGGCCCGAGCGAGCGAGCGAAACGGCATGAGCGAAACGGGATTGGACGCGCGCCCCGTAGCTCCGCCCCCTACACCGGAAGCGCAAGGATAACGGCGAAAGGACGGCCCGAGCGAGCGAGCGAAACGGCATGAGCGAAACGGGATTGGACGCGCGCCCCGTAGCTCCGCCCCCTACACCGGAAGCGCAAGGATAACGGCGAAAGGACGGCCCGAGCGAGCGAGCGAAACGGCATGAGCGAAACGGGATTGGACGCGCGCCCCGTAGCTCCGCCCCCTACACCGGAAGCGCAAGGATAACGGCGAAAGGACGGCCCGAGCGAGCGAGCGAAACGGCATGAGCGAAACGGGATTGGACGCGCGCCCCGTAGCTCCGCCCCCTACACCGGAAGCGCAAGGATAACGGCGAAAGGACGGCCCGAGCGAGCGAGCGAAACGGCATGAGCGAAACGGGATTGGACGCGCGCCCCGTAGCTCCGCCCCCTACACCGGAAGCGCAAGGATAACGGCGAAAGGACGGCCCGAGCGAGCGAGCGAAACGGCATGAGCGAAACGGGATTGGACGCGCGCCCCGTAGCTCCGCCCCCTACACCGGAAGCGCAAGGATAACGGCGAAAGGACGGCCCGAGCGAGCGAGCGAAACGGCATGAGCGAAACGGGATTGGACGCGCGCCCCGTAGCTCCGCCCCCTACACCGGAAGCGCAAGGATAACGGCGAAAGGACGGCCCGAGCGAGCGAGCGAAACGGCATGAGCGAAACGGGATTGGACGCGCGCCCCGTAGCTCCGCCCCCTACACCGGAAGCGCAAGGATAACGGCGAAAGGACGGCCCGAGCGAGCGAGCGAAACGGCATGAGCGAAACGGGATTGGACGCGCGCCCCGTAGCTCCGCCCCCTACACCGGAAGCGCAAGGATAACGGCGAAAGGACGGCCCGAGCGAGCGAGCGAAACGGCATGAGCGAAACGGGATTGGACGCGCGCCCCGTAGCTCCGCCCCCTACACCGGAAGCGCAAGGATAACGGCGAAAGGACGGCCCGAGCGAGCGAGCGAAACGGCATGAGCGAAACGGGATTGGACGCGCGCCCCGTAGCTCCGCCCCCTACACCGGAAGCGCAAGGATAACGGCGAAAGGACGGCCCGAGCGAGCGAGCGAAACGGCATGAGCGAAACGGGATTGGACGCGCGCCCCGTAGCTCCGCCCCCTACACCGGAAGCGCAAGGATAACGGCGAAAGGACGGCCCGAGCGAGCGAGCGAAACGGCATGAGCGAAACGGGATTGGACGCGCGCCCCGTAGCTCCGCCCCCTACACCGGAAGCGCAAGGATAACGGCGAAAGGACGGCCCGAGCGAGCGAGCGAAACGGCATGAGCGAAACGGGATTGGACGCGCGCCCCGTAGCTCCGCCCCCTACACCGGAAGCGCAAGGATAACGGCGAAAGGACGGCCCGAGCGAGCGAGCGAAACGGCATGAGCGAAACGGGATTGGACGCGCGCCCCGTAGCTCCGCCCCCTACACCGGAAGCGCAAGGATAACGGCGAAAGGACGGCCCGAGCGAGCGAGCGAAACGGCATGAGCGAAACGGGATTGGACGCGCGCCCCGTAGCTCCGCCCCCTACACCGGAAGCGCAAGGATAACGGCGAAAGGACGGCCCGAGCGAGCGAGCGAAACGGCATGAGCGAAACGGGATTGGACGCGCGCCCCGTAGCTCCGCCCCCTACACCGGAAGCGCAAGGATAACGGCGAAAGGACGGCCCGAGCGAGCGAGCGAAACGGCATGAGCGAAACGGGATTGGACGCGCGCCCCGTAGCTCCGCCCCCTACACCGGAAGCGCAAGGATAACGGCGAAAGGACGGCCCGAGCGAGCGAGCGAAACGGCATGAGCGAAACGGCACTCGGGCACGGTCGTCCGAACGCACCGTGCGGGTGCCCTTGGTTGGGCTTTGGGCGAATCCTTGCCGTTCATTCGCGCACCGCTAGGCGAAAGAAAAACAAAGCTGCCTCGCGGGCACATCAGCACAAACAGACGCCGGAGCTCGCACAGCAAACCGTAGAGCACTCGGAGCACGTTTCCTACTTTCTCGGGCCCGTTCTGCTGGGCTCACACGCAGCGATTGTTGTTGTTGCTTTTGTTCGTCTGTGTGATTTTCGTTTCAGCTGGTTTTTGTGTGCGTGTGTGTGGGTGTGCGTCTTTTTATGTGTTTTGTGCAGGAACATCGTACCGTGTGCGGAAGCCGGGTGAATCCTCAACCTCTCGACGCATACCGTCGGTGCGAAAGTCGGTAGTCTTACGTGCAGTGCGGTTGTTGCCACACCGGAGACGCGCACCCGAGCGAGCGAACGACAGAGAGAGAGAGCAAGCTAAAAAAAGGGGAGCCACAGTGTGAAGGAGCGCCGAAGCGGCAAGGTGTATACGTGTAGGCGCGCGCTCCATATGTGCGGACGTGTGTTTGTGTGTGTTTGCCAGGGGTGTTCGCAGCAGCGTTCGTGCAGTGTGTGCGTAGCGTGCGGTCGGTCGCTGGTGTCCTGCGCCTGAAAGGTTGGCATTGCGCTCGACGCGCTGATTGACGCGGGCCGACTCTGAGTCAGAGTGTAGACGACCCACCGACAAGAGGAACAGTTTTGGTCTCCCCGTTGCGCCCCAAAGTTATGCAGCGTGCGTAACGCGCCGTGCTGCAAGGTGTACGAGAGTTCGTCGCGTGTGTTTGTTTTTTCGCTCGTAGGCCTCGCAAGACTCCGACAGCATAACCGATAGTGAGCCGCGCGCGTGCTGAAGCGTGTGTGTGTGTGTGTGTGCCAGTGATGAACCTGGAAGCGAACATGTCCTCGCCCGAGGTGGACATTGACGTGAACGTTGTGTCGAGCCCGGAGCCGAGCCCGCGGCCGCTCGACAGCCCGCCGCCGGGGCAGCCGGGCAGTGACGACGAGCAGCGCTCGTCGCCCGACACTCAACACCACAACCAGTCGGGCTACTCCGCACCATCTCAACAACAACCACCACCATCACTACCACCACCACTACCGCAACAATTAAAAGCGACGCACTCGCCAACGCTGCAGCAGCAGCAGCAGCAGCAGCAGCCCCACCACAACCACCACCAACACCACCTGAGCCCGCACGGCGGTGGGCACGGGGCAGTGCTGCAGCACCATTCGGCCATGGTGGCGGCTGCGGCGGCCGCCGCCGCCCTGCACCACCAGGCGGCTCAGGCTGCGGCGGCACAGGCGGCCGGCCAGCACGGTTGCGGTTCCTACCACGTAGTGGGCTCGCCGGCCGCGGCCATCCCGGCGGCCATCCCGGCGGCCAGCAGCAACAGCAGCGCCATCAACAGCACCAACAGCTCCAGCACGAACAGCTTCAACCACAGTCCCGACTCCCGCTTGAGTCCGCCGAAAACGCCGCCGGAAAGCCAACACCAGCACCAACATCACCATGCGCAGCAGCAGCAGCATCATCAGCATCCCGCTCATCAGCATCCGCCGCACCATACCCACACGCATATCAATCAACTATCGCATCAAACGCAACAGCAGCAGCAGCAGCAGTCGCCGACGGTCGGCAAAACGGCGACCAATCCGGGCTACACCAGCTTCTCCATCTCGAGCATACTGAGCCGCACCGAGCCGGTGGCGAAGAAGGGCCTGGGCGTGATCACGCCCGTACCGTCGCTGCCGCTGTCCGCGGCGGCGGCTGCTGCAGCGGCCGCCGCGTCCGTCTCGAACGGCACGGTCAGCCTCGGGTCGAACGGGACGCCCAGCACGCAGGACGCCGCCATGCTGTCAAGGTAGGTTTGATTGGGGGTGCTTTTGTTTTGTGCTTTTGTCAGATGTCTTCACTTAGAGGCCCTGAAATCGGGGTGGTTTGATTGCTCCGAGATGCTAAGAATGATGCTCCAAGATGTTTCGGAATGTTTGGAATGTATCTTGAAAGAGATTCCATATCAATTTCTTCGTTTGGAGGTCAGAAATAGGTTGTTTGACTGCTTCAAGGTATTGCCATTGACGAGATGTGTGACTCTGTGTGACTGAGGAATGTCCCAAAGTGTTTTGGAGAAGGCTGAAGAAATATTTGCGAGACATCTTGGTTGGGAGGTCAGAAATAGGACGTTTGATTGCTCCAAGATATCAAGATTTGTGTCTCTGTGCGACTGGGCAATGCTCCATCGTAGTTTGGAGAAGTCTAAAGAGATGGTTTGGGAGATATGTTGGGAAGATCTTCTGTTGATGGCTCGCTTTGGTGGGTGAGAAATAGGATGTTTGATTACTCCAACATATCAAGACCAGGTGTATCGGCTGAGCTGGGTAACATTCCAACGTGGTGTGCAGGAATCATCCAGGCATTGTTGACAAATATCTTGGAAAGATCTTCCACTGATATTGCTTGACTTGCAGTAGTGCAGCCGTGCATCCTAAAGACATCCAGGAAATCGTCCGTACGTCCAATCCAATCAACTCGAGTACCCATTCGACAAGGTACTAAAGCGCAAGCGATAAGACGGGACGCCCTGGGTGTTTCAGTCGTGTCGGTCGCTCCAAACCACAGCAGCAAACCGTGCCGCCAAACCGTTCTGGATCCTTCCGGTGTGGCGTCTCGTGTGAAAGATAGCGAGTAATTACTTGCCCGCGATGTCACTGTCGATAGTGTTGATGCTTGCGTCGCGTTGGTAGTTTGTGTCTTGGGACGCCATTACCCTTTTCTGTACCGTGTTCTGATTTGTCGGGTTGCGATAGAATCTGCAGTCGCAGTGGTGCTTCTGTTTATCATGTTGAAAGCATGTACCAAGTGTGTGTGTGTGCATGTGTTCTTGCTCGTGAAAATATGTGCTCTGTGAGGAGAAAGAGCCATTGAGCAAATGGGGATTGAGCTGACATGAAGGAAGCAATTAAGCTTATGTTTTGTGTGTTATACACTGCTGCACCACTGATGTCAGAAGGTTCTGTTAAACCTAAAAACACACACACACACACACCGACATGAGGCGTAGAGGCGATGAGGATCGACTTTGGTCGTGTTCCGACGGTGAATCCTCATCCACTGTCCCTGTGAGGAAGAACCAATCCGGACCACCCGTCGTGCCGTCCCAAAGTACCGAAAAGATGGAACGGCTAACCCCTGGGATGATCCGCTCGCCTGCTCTCTCTCTCTCTCTCTTTAATGGCATTGTTCATTCGAGGACCTAGAGACCCAGAAGCCCGGGAGAAGGTTTTGTTTGCCGGCTAGTACACGGCGCTAAAAAAAGCCCCCCGCACCGATATTGCGTAAGTTTTCGGTTGGACTAATTGGTGATAATTCGCATATAATGGTTGGCAACCAGGGATGGGAAAGTGTGTTCGACAGCGTGACAGATGTACGGACGCCTGCCTACCTGATCCCGTGTTTGTGCCCCGCAACCACAGCGCTTCACAACAAAACACAAGCAACGGATCGCAAAGATTGAGTGTCCTGCCGCGGCGGGTGGTAAATGCTTCAATATGGTAATGCAAACAGAAGCAAGGAGGGAACAACGGTAGCCGACCTCCATCCACATTGTAAAGGTATCGCTTTTTTTTTTGTTGGCTTTCGCTATCTCCCCGTGCCCCGAGGGCGTGTGTACTGTGCAACTCGTCCGAAAAGAAACAAATCTTGCCGCCTCGTCTTTAAGTCACTCATCTAGCTACTTAGGAGCGATGGCGTTGACATCACGGGGAATGAGAGATATTTGTTTCCTGTTTGTACAAATTTGGGACACCCTCAGCGTCGCGGAGCAGCATTTTTTTGTTGCTTCTTCACTTTCGATATTTCCGTTTCAGTGGCAACCGCTGGCAACGCACGAAGTGTTAAACGCGACGCTATAAACAAGCTAATGTTAAACAAGTGGGTGCCGCCGAGTTTGGGGGGAGGGGGGGGGGAAGCGAAAGCGGATTTTAAGCGCTTTCCAAGGATTCTTAATTTCGTGGCGTTGGGTGTGGTTGGCCCGGGTCTAAGACGATTCCGGCGAACGCACGCCGAGGCATCATGTTTCCCTTGCAGCCGTACTCGGTGCGCGATTTATTCCGGATTATTTACGGTGAGCCATTTCTTTTTGTTTGCGTTTGTTTTCGGATGGAACCTTGTTTTGCCTGTTTTGCCTTGGGCTTAAGCCGGTTGGGTGGGGTAGGGAGGAAGCCAATTGAAATGGAGCTTGATTGTTTAACGCGTGTTTGACGTGATTGACATCGGCATTGCCGAGGGTATAAATGGGTATCGTTAACGACAATCTTAGCTTGTAGGAGATTTACGGACTTATAATCTTTGATAATTTTAATGTCCCTTTGCCGCCGTTTTTTTGCCATTTTGAAACTCAAACTGTTCATTGGTTTGTTGAATGTTTCTTGCTCAAACATGTCAATTGTAAACTGTTAAATCTTCGTTTATGCATATCATCCCAAGCATGTAATCAAAAAAAGAAATGAGCAAAATGATCTTTATCCGCATTTTATGCTATTACAGGGGTTTCCAGGACACTCTCGAAGGTAAACTTTGTTTTTCACCGCGTGCAAGAAGTTAGTCCTCATCACTCTGATATTTCATTTTTATCGCAATAGTTTTTAATCTCTTCAGCATGAATTTCAACACATCGACGGGTGATTTGCAGGCTTGAAACCCAGGCAAAAAACCATGACAAAAGACTGTTGAAAAGTTGAAAATCATGTTGAAGAGATTAAAGCAAAATATTATGATAAAAATGAACTATCAGAGTGAAGTGGAAAGTGGAAACTTCTTGCACGGGGTCAAACATAATGTTTACATACGAAAAGGACTTGGAGAATCCTATAAGTGTATAAATGCTTCTGTTGAATGTACGAACTAACTTTTAATCTGCTTGCAAGTTAAACAGTGTTGATACAGTTAAATAAACCACGATATCACTAGCCATGACATTAGCACACTGTTAGAGATTTCACGCTAGACGAGACTTGATGAATTATACGATGCAACTGGTACTAAACCTCTGACTGAAATTGCTTATGAAATGACCAAACGGAGCAGAAAAAAGAAAAAAAAAACCCAACAATATGAGTTTCTTATTCTAATGGCTCTTTTTTATGTAAACAGTAGTTCATAATTTTATACTCTTGGCAAATTTAAACTTGCCGGTGAAAAGCGATTACGCTCTATCTCGCAATTTCACTTTATACCTTATACTAATGTGAAAAAAAACAAAAAAAAAACAATCGTTGTCGCTAAATTTTGACTCTAACTCTCCTATTTTTTGTCTGGAGGGCACCAAGTTTTGACAGCGTGTCACAATTTTTGCCTCGAAGGCATCAATTTTTGACAGTGCGCATCAATGTTTTGCTTCGAAGGCATAAAGTTTTAACTGTGTTTATTAATCGCTATATTAATCGCTTTATTTACAAAATTTTACATAATTTCTGAAACTGTGTGTTCTGAAATGATTGAAATAAAGTTAGATAGTGAATAATTTTATTGATAGAATTTAAAATAAAACAATTGTTTTGCCAATTTTGGAAGTTTTAATGGAGCGAAAAAAATTGGCATATATTTTTAAGCTGTAAACAAAAGCTTTTGAATTTCTAAAATTTCATCATTTTTTTTTCAAGAAACAATCAATTTACACAGTTTTTGCATTTTTTATGAGATGTAAGCCAACAATTGTTAAAAATCTACTTAAATACCTTGTTAAATTTGTCATGATTCCTAAAAAAGTAAAAATTGTATGACTTACAGACAAAAATAGGTGAGTTGGAGTCAAAAATTGAAGCGCACTGTCAAAAATTGGTGCCATAGAGCCAAAATTAGGCCAAAATTAACCAAATTTAAGACAAAGTTTTTCAAGCCCCTCTCCAATGTGCACATCATTATTCAACGCCTGCAAGATGTTTTAGCAACAGCCGTTACACACTGTGTTGGCATCAGAATAACATTTTCGGTTCTTACACAAGCTTTTCACCACATCATAAAGAACTGTCAAACTCAATCTAGCTTGAGACGTGTAGAAAATCATGTGGAAGAGCTGCGCAACAAACATTATTGTGGTGCAAATACATCATTTGACAGCCGTTGAAAAACATCTTGGTAGTAATGAAATTTTTCGTAGTAATTGGATATGGACTCGGCCAACCCTGTAATAATAATGTAATAATGATTTTCTATTTTATTTCTTGTTATTGTTAACAGTTCCGTGTTCTGATTGGTTTGTTATGGTGAACGATACTTTCTTTTACTTCAATTTATTTTGATATTTCATTCTTCATTGGTTATTTTCATGAGGGTCTTTCGTTTAGAGTCTTTAGTAAAAATCTGCCTTTTATACACGAGTGCCAGCATAAAACCCTGCATCACTTTCATTTTCCTCTTTGATTTAGGATAACGAAAAAAAAGGGAAATTGTTTTCGCAGTGCCACTTACACACCAGCAGCGCGAATCTTACACACATCTGTGTATTCGGACTGCCCAACCTAAAAACACCCTAAAAAAAAACGGTCCCCGAACCGAACCGTTCAATTACGCTAGTTGCTCTCTATTGTTTTCCGTTCCCGTCCCATCCCGGCCGTGCATCAATTCATCCCATCTTCACTCGCTGCTTTTCCCCCAACTACCCCAATACACCCGTTGCTCGGGACGTTGCGCGAGCGAGAACGATTATCCGACATGCGATAGGCTCATTATTGTTCCATTTCACAAATTAGTTACAGATTAATTTGCGAAAATTAGACCGCTCGTGTTTAGGCGAGGTCAAATGTTTTTTTGGTTTTTGTTTGCTGGTGTACCCTCTCCCCTCCCCCCTCCCCCTCCCCCTCTTCACCGGTTACGCACGGGGGCACGCGACACAATCGGAAAAGCATAGCCCACCCCATCGGTTTACGGTTCGCTGCCGGCCGCGAACGGGGCGTACCGGCAAATGGAGTGTAATGTTTGTTAGTTTGTTTATTTGTTTACTAACCGTTTGACAGTTAGTGGTGCTCCGGCACCCCGCTCCACGCGCATTGGGATGATGATGAACGCTAATGGTGGGGTTAGTTACCTTCCCAGTTGGACTATCTCGTCATCGTTGTGCTCGGTGGCGATTTGTTAATTAAAAGCCAGGACGAATTATGAGCCGGCCAACGGCCCCGACACATCTCGCATTGAGCTTTGAGGGCAGCGAGGGACAAGAAACAGCAAGCCCCGATCGGTGTGTGTGTGTGTGTTCGGACAGGGGACCTAAGCTACTTTAGAAAGCCAATAAATTCCGGCAGACAGTTGAACGTTGAATGCGCGTGCGGCAGGGTCCGTCCGTGCTTATCGGCAGCGCTCGATCTAGCCCAAGGGTTTCGAATATTTTAGAGCTTTTTTGTTGTTGGTGCGTTTTGCTTGTTTGCGTTCGGTGGGTTCGGAGGAGGGTTAGAAAGCAATTACACCGGGAGGGGAGGGTGGCGAGTGTTTATGCGTTCGCTCACTCGGGCACACCGATCGCTATCAATTTGTTAATCATGAAATTTCATTAGGTGTCGTGGTGTCGTCCGTGCGGCACGAGCGGTGCGGGTAGTCTACCATTCGGGGGCGCCCTATCGGCAGCGGTATCATCAGACTCGATCGAGCTGCTCTTGATGCCTGTGTGGTGGTTCGGGAAGGGAGTCCTTTCCGTCTGTTTGTCTTCCTCCCGAAGCGCGTACCTTGGGAAGGGGGGGGGGGGGGGGGGAGAAGGGGGAAGAAATGCGTTATTTTAAACTAATTAACAAAGTAAATATGAGTGTGGCTATCGAGCGTGGATTATGGCACCCGGTGCCCTGGGCGCATTAGGACCGGATGCGGTTTGCGCGGACCGGCCGGGCTTATTAAACGATGGATTTGAGGGGAGAGGGGGTTGAGAAATCCTTCATCATCGCAGCCCCGGCAAACATGTGGTGCTGCCCAACCGTGCAAGACAGAGTCCGGCAGCGGTTATACGTTACCAAACCGTTCGGCAATCGGCTCGAGGCGGTTGGGCCGCGCCGAACAGATTAAACAAATTACGCTCCTTTTTACGATCGAATATCAAGGGCAGTTTAACGCCGTGCCCCCTCCATCCTGTTGGATGGTGACACCAATCTAACACCCGTCACTTCCGGTGTACCCTGTACGCACCCAGTACGCACTGCAGAATGCCTTCCGGGCGTGCCCGGCGGGCTCGTTCCGTAACCGGTGTCGGATGCTGTTTGCGCGTCGTGGTTTAATTTCGTTAGTTTGTTGTTGTTGTTGTTGTTG
>AXCO02012962.1:0-10540 GCA_000473525.2 Anopheles melas
GTCGTCGTCGTCGTCGTCGTCGTCGGTATCTAGCCGTTGAAACGGCATCATCGGCAGCAGATAAGAACATGATCTTTTTAGTTTGCACCAGAGTGGTGCCTTCCGGCGGTTGCGAGTGTTTCACAATCTGCCGAAGAGTTGGCAAGCCGCTCAACTGGATGCCCTTTTCCGCTTGTGTTGGATGTGAAGGGGAGAGCAGAGTTAGCAACTGTTCCCGTCTTTTGTTGGTGTTGCTTAAATCTACCTCGTTTTTTACGTTTAATCCAACTAGATTGTCAACCTACCGTTGATGTTGGAAGAAAAGTGTTTGAATTTTGACGTTCCAACGGCCGAACGGTTCCGGCGCGTTCGCCATAAGCCGATGTTGATGATTGGTCATGAATTAAAAGCCACAATAAAGTACGATAAAAAGGAGGCAAACGGGCAGAGACGGACAAAATCCCCCGCCGCTCTCCCATGGCTCGGGTTGGCATGACAGAGAGGAGAAGCATGAAAAAATCCACCCCGCTCTTGACGGGGTGATGATGGAACACTCATACAGGCATGCGCGCGCGCGCACGGGAGGCCAAAGAAGCGAAGAACAGGCAATATATTGATGAATTTTATTGAAACAAAACCGATACAAAAAGCAGTAAGGGTGCGGTGGGGATCGGGGGTGGCTGGGAGGGAGGGTGAGTGTAGTACGACGATGGCCGGCTTTCTGCTGGCTTTTTCTGCTGCTACGTTTGATGGATTGATTTGTAAAGTCGGTCGTGCAAGTGAGACAGAGTGCGAAGCTGGAGTGAGAAAGCTGGTCGAATACGGTTGGGCAGGGTTTGGCGTCTCGGGAGCGTGGCCTGGACGTTTTCGCCTCGGTACCGGCTCGAATGGCGGTGGAAAATTCGATCTTTCAGTTGATCGAGAAGTAAAAAAAAAAACTCGATCCTCGGGACACTCTTCTTCTCCCTTCTTGCCCCTTGGTACAGCACAACAGCTACGGCACCGAAACGAATCACCCAGTCCCTGCACCTGCCCTGCCTGTTTCGTCCTTCGTGCTCTGCCGGCTCTCCGCGCGTCTCCTCGCGCAAAGGTTAGGTTCGTCGCTTACTGCCTGGGTTGGGTTGGTGTTGGTACATTCGCACCCGGCGAACAAGTTTTTGCGTCGTCCTTCTGGGCCCCGTTTCCTCCCTCCGACGACTCCACTGTGGTGACGCTCTCTCTCTCTCTCTCCCTCACTCTCTGGGGGTGTAGTTTGTGCTTCCCCTTCGAGGAGACGATCGAGAGCATCGAGATCAATCGATTAATCAGCCGCAGCATCGATCGATCGAGGATTTTTTTGTCGGTGGGCAGGCCGATGCCCCGAATGCTTTTGTGTCACAGAATGCAAGCGGCTTGAAATGTCACAGCAAAATTTGTGTTGCAGGAGGAGAGAAAGAAAGAGAGAGAGAGACAGAGCAGCTATGTGTGTGCGTGGTTGTAGTGATGGACAAGCTATCCTTGGGCTGAAATTGTCAACTGTCTTTTGTTTGATGGGTGCGTGTATACACGAGCTGTTAATTTGAGAAAGCAATTCCTCTTGCTTCGCTGTTTTGCGAAGGAATGGTGGGTTATTACAAACAGTTTATTTTAGGTATTATTATGCCTTGTTTTTTGCAAGAAGAAAATGTGTGAAAATGATCATAAATGAAAGCGCAAAGTGTGCGGGGAGCAACAAACAAAGCGCGTCATTATGAAGCCGTGAAACTTCCGCGTTTCCGAAAATGGACATCGTCCAGAAATTGCTCTATCATCGTAATCGTCGTTATGCACACACGCGTGCGTCTGTTGGGGAGGTTTTGTAGGTTTTTTTTCTCGCTGTGCACTCACCTCCCCCGTCTGCTGTTCCATCCTTTCGCTCCACCACGTGTGGTAATTACACAGCCGACGTTCGTCAATCGTCGAGTTTCCATTTCGTCATCCATCATCAGTCGGGAAGTTTCTATATGTGTGTGTCTGTGTGCTCACGATCGAAGGAAGAGTAAAACGGTTCACTTAAAAGCAGACGGGATAAATAGGAAAACGAGCTGCAAAGTGCACGTGTCTCGCGCTACAGGAAGGGTAACAGAATCTTACAAAAACGCTTTGATGTCGGCTCGTTGAGACAGAGAAAGTTGAACGTACTCCACCTTTTCCCTCCCCATTCGACGGAACGAACTAGCAGATGTAACTGCAATGCACTTGCTGCAGTGCAAACGAAATGAAAGTGAAGCGCGTTGCCTGCCCTGCCTGGTCGACTCGATTCTAAACAAACCGTGCGATTTGTATGTTTGTGTTTTAATTTCTATCGTTTCTCGTTTCTTTCTTTCCCCGGCACAGGAAACGGACCGCTTCGGGACATAGCAGAGACACGACGGAAAATCCATCCCCTACACCTCGACCTTCCCAGGGCATGCCATAATGCTGCCATTGGAGGAGTAATAAATTCTCGATCAACTCCGCTCTCTTGGTCGATCACGAAAAGCGGGAAAAAAGGATCGTGCCAGCATCGCGCGACCGCGAGTTCGGTGACCCGGTGATCCCCTCGCGCGCGGTTCGAGGGAGCGCGTAGTAGCAGACACGTGTGGAAGGGTGGAAGAAGCTTGCAATTGGTTTGTGGCGGTCGTGCAGTGGCAGTATTTTACGGGTGCTGCAGTGTTGAAAGGAGAGCAGCAGCAGTGCGTGTGCGCGCGCGTTCAACAAGAAGCGTTGCAGTGATCGCGGATGCATTCGGCGGTACAAATGATTAGAAGTGTGTGCCGCTTGTTGGGGAGTGTGAAGTGGAAGGTGTAGTGTGTATGTGTATGTATGTGTGTGCACCTTCAAGGAGTGATGAGTTGCAGCAAGTGTTGTAGTTGTTGTTGCTTCGGGCTCTATTTACAAGTGCGTTTCTAGGCGTCCCTCTGTGGGAAAGCAAAAAGTGAAAAAGGAGGAAGAAAAAGATCACATTTATTCCAAAGTGTAAATCAGCCAGAATAGATTGTGGTGTGATTTTGTGGCAATCCCAGAGGGCGTGTGTGTGTGAGAGAGAGAGCGCGAAGAGCTGGCAAGTTGTTGAGACGTCGTGTGAAGGATTGGGGAGTCGATCCTGTGACCTGTTCTACGAGTCAAGCAGCACAACGCACAAAGGGAGCAGCAGCAGTACTTTCTGCAGCAGAAAAAAGGTAAGTCAACTTAACTTTTTCCCTACAGCCTAGACAAGGGATGGGGTTTTTTTTTAAAAGAATAATGTTAACGATGCTTCATCATTTCGTGAGTTGCAAACAAGTGCATGCGCACTACACTGCCAGCGGAAAAAAACGGCTCCTAGTCCAGTTTCCTTTTGCGAATGGCGCAATAATGATGCGGAATTCCTTCGCGTGCGTTGATGAGCAGCAGCAGCAGCAGTAGGCTGTGCAGTTCGCACTCTTAGCGTAAAGCGCAGAAGGACACCTTACGGCGACCATTGCGCAGGCAGTACTTACGCGCGGGTCAGTGTCCATGGGTGGGGATTTTAGATAAAATGTTACACCGCATCCAAGTGTGGCCTGAGCACTGGTCTCGTCATTCAGCTTGAGAGGCGAAACATAAGCACCGCTGGGCCATTGTTTTTGTTTCCTCTTTGGCCCGGAGAAGTGGATCCGGATCGGACGGGCAAAAACTGTCCTTCGCTTGACCCGATCGCCGTGAGTGAGTGAGTGAGGCAAGGGAATCGAAGCCGTTTGCCGTGGAACCTTGACGGCTTATGGGAATGCACTTAAAAACACAACAAAAAAGGACGGTGGCCAACCATTCGACACCGTCGATCATTTTGCACTGTGCGTTGCGATAATGAGCCAAAGAATTGGAATAATGAGCGTGGAGCAGGCAGGTTTTGCATGCGGGTCTGCTTTTTGTCTGCTGCAACAAGGTTGCGACAGCTCACGATGTTGGTCGTTAGTACTCGCTTTGGCGGTTTCTTTTTGTTGTTGTTTCTCAATCGTGGAGATGGAATGTATTTTTCGTTTAAAAAAGATAAATTTATTACTTGATAAGCTGCCGCGCATTTAGCTTCCCTCGAATGTGGAATTGAAATGGATTAGATTCGGTTCGTGGAGATGAATATTGATCCTCGTGTATTCCCATGCACTTCTGTTCCTTGGCGGTATATCTTTATGGACGCTCCCAAAAAAAGCCATGCATAAATAAAACTTAATGTCGTTGGAATGACTGTTACTGAACGTAAATAAAATATGAATTCTTCTCCCGATCGACGTTCCAACCCCCTCCCAACCCATCCCGTCTAAACAGGTTGGATCAATATTTAACGACCTATCAAAAGCCTGATGATTCGTTACCAATCGGATCGGACAAACCCGCGCTTTGGGAAAGTTCATAATATTTCCACATAAAATAATTATCGATAAAAGCGCAGTCGATTCCGATTGACCTGCTGCTGCTTATCCCGTCTTAATGGCGTTCCTAGGGTGAATATTTCTTCCGCTGTCAAGCTGATCGTAAAAAGCAGCATCTCGCTGTCGCAGCATACCATCGCTTGATCCCCCGAAGGGTGATCGAATTTCAACGGCAGCACAGGTTTGGAATGTTTGAACATGGAATTGTTCACCCAAAATTGAAAAATATGAAATCTTAAGAAAGAGAGGTAGAGAAAGAGGGAGGACGAGAAAAAAAGGTCGAACTAATTTGAGACATTCGGTGACAAAACCACCCAGGACGATACCAAGCGGCTCTGACGCTGAGTGTGTGAGGAAGGCGTTCCCCTGGAGGCGGTCAACGAATTCTTTGATTCGGTCACCGCTGTGTGGTTAAGAACGCTCGCAGCCGGAAGAACTTGGCGATAGAAATGGACCACCGAAACCGATCGGGAATTAAACTCATCCTTCGAAAAATGTGTTCAGTTTGGTGCTTAAACCCCATGATTTCCCGAGATCTCTCACCCTTTCCGCTCGCGATCGATCGTAAGAAGAAGCAGCCGACCGACCTCGGCCACAGAGCCAGCTCCTCCACAAGACAGGTTTCAATCGACCGTGACCGCGGCAGGGGGTGCCTCCGAAAGATGGGCCCTGATAAACGATAAACAACGGCGAACAGACAATTAATAACGCGCTTGCTCGCCTAGGCGCCGGCGACTTGCCGAAGGCGGATGGATCGTTCCGTTTTCTCGCTCCTATCGCGGGTAGGTGATTTTTTCCTCCTGTCTTAGTGATGAAGTGTTTCACTGGCAAACCGCGCGGTGGTTTTGGATAGGAAGAAGAGATGTGTGTGTGTATAATTTTCCCTACCACACGGCGAGATGCCACACATTAGTGCGCTAATGATTCAATTTATTCGCCGGTCGAATGACGACTATCGGCGGAGCGGTAGGGTAATTAGTGTTTAGCGTAACGATCACGTGCGATCGTGGTGTGTGAGAATGGTTTTTGGTGGTTCACAAAGGAAAGCAAAACACAGACACAAACAGAGAGCTCATGATGGGTTAGGATCTCACCCTCCGGGTGGTGTTGTTGTGAACATTTGAAAACACATACTGCTTGCGAGTTGTCGTGTGACGACGTGGGAATGCTGGAGGGAATCCAGTTGAATGTACATTTCTTTATTGACTGGTAAACTCATTAACCTACTACGAAACAGAAGCAGATGTACGAAGAATAGAAGTCAGATGAAATAGATTCGTAAACCTTCGTTTCCCAAGGCAGTATAGAAAATTCCAAAAAGCGACATTTTCAGTTTACAATAATTAGCCCTACCATGGTAATAAGATATTTATTGCCTTTGAGAATGTTATAAAACCCATAAAATAGAGTTAGTTTGGTGAACAATTTTGAACAAAAAAAAAAGGCACTTTGACACCCGCCGCTAATCAATCTCTGTTTGCGGGTGCTTTTAACACCTGCCCTCTGATAACATCATCATGTCGGTTTCTCTCTACCTTTCTTCCCAAACTGGAATAAACAATAACCTCCTTTCAAATCCCAATTCATCTTAATCATTAAGGTACGGAAAGAGCGTTCCATCACGGGCAATGGTATTTACGTAAAGCCATCTTTATTACGTGGGAACTGATGATTCTCGCAAGCGGCTGCGGCTGGCGTGAGGTGTGAAAATTCCACCCGGCCCAGCAGGCAACGCGCACTGCAACGCGCACAGTTTTGGACGCATTCCGACAGTTTTTCGGGTCGTCTTTCTTTAACAAGAAAAATAGGTAGGAAGGTACCAAAAATTAGGCTACAATTGAGCGGATGAAGCTCATTGAACAAATTGCCTTTTCCTTTGGAGAATTTCCAAAACCCAGAGTCTTCTGCCCAGAGCCGGTGGGGGTAATGCGAAAGGTCAAGTAGAACCTGGCAGCACGGTACATTATCGTACCTCTCCACCTAACCGTGGGCCCGAACGGTGGTGGTTAACTGCTTCTTGTGTTGTCTCTATTAGGAACGCTTTGTCTCGGTGCGTTTACCACGCCATCGACTTTAATAGATAGATTTATGAACACGATCAATCGAAGGGGAAGGAAAAGTAGCGTGTTGGGTGTGGTGTGGTGTGGTAGCCCCGGCCCATGTCGATAGGCATCAATTTATGCTGCTCGCGCGCGCTACGACGGCACTTCGGCAGGCAGATCGACAACAGGCAGCCTGCACCTCCCCGTGTGTTGTCGATCGCAAAAAGCAGTAGAAGAAAAAGAAGACGGCGTCTTGCGCATCATCGAGCCCGAATTATGCCGTGATTGACGCTTGCTGCTATTACCCGTGATTATTATTCTGGACTGGCGGCCGCTGGAAAGTAGTCATTCTCCCCCGGGTTGAAGCGATCGTGGATCACGTACAAATCGTACAACGAACACACACACCTTCAAGAACAACCTACTCCTCGCAGCCGACACCCTAAAGTACATGCGTGATAGAGTGAAAGGAAGGGAAAAAGGGAAGGGGTTGAGAACAGGGGCTCCCGTAATAACTGTCTTTTTTAGCTACGGTAAATGATGCTGCGGCTTGACTGTCTGGCTTTTAGGATTCTTGCGATGATCTTCTTGACTCGTGTTCGCTCATTTTTTTTTTGAAGATCTTTACGCGGCTCCGCAGAAATGGTGCTATGATGAATGAAAATTTTCGTCGTTTTCGTTTCTCCACCCCCCCCCCCCCCCCCCCCCCCCCCCCCCCCCCCCCCCCCCCCCCCCCCCCCCCCCCCCCCCCCCCCCCCCCCCCCCGCTGTCCAACCTGGTGGGTCCTCCCGATCGGCAGTAGATCTTCAACGCCTGTCGGAAAGGATGGACGCAAGAACAAGAACGGAAGCTACTGGTTTGGGACACTTGCAGAGCTTGGGAAGAAGTCTTTCCGAGTGGTGCAGAAGTCGTGCATGAAAATCGTATTTTCTCCTCCGCGCCAGGTCATCGTCGTCATCGCCGCCGCACGACATCGTGTACGGCACGACTTCCTTCCAGTCCCGTTCCGCTCCTCCGCGTCATGACGAATTAAAGACGCACAATTTTCCTCACTGCAGCAATCATTTACGGATGAGCGGAGTTCTGGAACGAAGTCCGAATGGGGCTTTGAGCCATGATCGGGCTGATTGTGGGGGGGATGGAGAGGAAGAAATAATTAAACGATCGAATTATTCCTTCCATCCAGGGGTCCCCTTGGACGAGCCTGGACGAGATGAGTACAGCAGTGCCCGAATGTTGCAAGAGAGCGTGTTCCCGCGTTCATTCCCACAGTGCAAAACTGGGAACGAAAACGCACAAAGTCGTCGTCGGCCTCCCCCCTTCACCCAGAAACCGTGTACCAGCTCAGATGGAGAAACGAAACTGTCCAGCGACAGACATTCGACACGCAGCATCAGCCTTCATTTGTACGGACACGTTAATCTTCTTTCAACCAGCGGGAGAAAAGGAAAAGACGTCGTTGTAGACGACGTGCCGGAGAATCGTCTTAATTCGACTGATTTTTCGGGAGATTTTGGGAAGATGCGGATGTTTGGTGTTTGGGGGGAGGGGAGAAGGACGGGGGCAACGCGGCAACGACAAATCGGCGATGCGAATCGGGGACTCTCAACCAGGTCGGGTCTTACTTTGGTTGAGGCCTTCCCGACAAGCGCAGCATTCCAGCAAGTTGTCAGCATCGCTGTCGACGGGTGTACACGGTTGGACACGGGCGCACGGGTCTTGGACTTTGGACAATTAGTTTTATTTAACTTATTTCTTTTTGGCGTGTAACGCGTGTGCTGCAAAGGGAGGGGAGTGGGGGAAATGGTCAAGTAAATCAAAAGAATTATATTTCTTTTTTTCTTCTTTCTCATTCCGTTGCTGAAAGAAGGACGAAAGCGTATGAACGATTTCGAACGATTTGTTGATTTGTGGAACAAAGGAAACCATTTGCTGATGGCTCTGGCCTCCCAGTTACGCCCGAGTCTAGGTCTCGGCAACCCTTTCTCCCCCCGACGCAACGCTCATTCGCAGGTCAAAGCTATTACAATTATGAATTTAGTTGGCCGCTGTGATGTGTGGGACGGTCAGCTGGGAGAGAGGAAGAGGGGAAGAGAGGAAGAAACAGGCCAAACTCATGGGGTGGTTGTGATGTTTGCTGTTGGGGAGTAGTGAGGTGGGAAGGTCAGCAGAAGAGATGAAAGTACGTGATGAAACATTCACCGGCGGCAGCGGGGTGAGTGCAATCCCGTGAGAGTGGCCTTTCATGCTTAACCATGTCGATGCGTTGATGCGTTACATTCGTCTTACGATTCTTCAAAACTTCCTTCCTTATTCCTTCTCCGGGCCGCTCCTTCACCAGTAAAAAATACAAGCGAAACGTTATGCTTCAGCTTGTGTGAGCCAAGCGGCAGACGGAGCAAAGTTGATCGCAAGCGCAATTTATAACGGAAGACGCAGGGCTCCAAATTGTCCGATAAACGGACGCGCATTCCTTACTGTTTGTGCTGCTCCGGTTGACTGGACCGCTTGACAGTATGGGGCGTGTTGCATTGGGCAAGGGCAACAACAACAACAACAACAACAAAAGGAGAGCACAGAACGATGCAGAACGTTGGGTGCGCTGGCATCTCTGGAGCGGTGGTGGTGGCGGCGTCATGAGAAGCGTCTCTGGAGCCGTCAAAGAACAAACGAGAGGAGCGCGCCCAACTGAAGAAGGATGTGGAGCGCATTCCATGGCGCGAGCTCTACAGCTGCGCGCCGGTCCTGCTTGAGCGTTTCTGTGGAATGTGGCAATTGTTGGCAAAATGCACCGATCATTAAGTGCTGCACGCCACGGGGAAAAGCTGTTCTGGGAAGTTTTCATAATTTGGTTAGCTTTTTAAAATTTATAGAGTAAAAATTACAAGCAAAGCTGTACAATGATTTTAGCATGTGAGCGGACTGTGTAAACGTTTTATTATTGTTAGATCATTAGTTTCGGTGTAATGAAAGCCCCGTGCAAATGGGGTTCCTTTCTTTGCCGATTTGCTCGGCCTTTTAGCACGCGTTAATTTACTCGTTTTTCCATTCAACTCGAAAGAAAGCGACAGAGAGCGAGAGAGAGCGAGAGAGAGAGAGAGAGACAGAGAGAGACAGCGGGGCATCATAACACTTAAAACAACATCCGCTGTCGTCGTGGGCATCGTCATTCGCGCCGTCGTCTGAACACGCGTAAATGAATTCTACTTCCCAGAACACTCACTCCAGCAATGAATACCGCCCAACAGCAACCTAAGCTTCCTGAGAGAGATAGACACCCCGAAGATGGCCATCCCATCCCTTTTGCGTGTGGCGTTGTCGTGCCATCGGGTTTGGTGGGAAAGTGCAAAAAGAAAGAGGAAAAAAAGGCACCACAAAACGGAAAACCCGATCCGCCCGCCCGGTGGTGCTGTGGCGAGAAATTGTACGTTTGCGGTCAGCAACAATGACCACCGGTCGCCGGGGGAAGGGACACAAAGACGCAGAGTTGCCAAACAAAAATCAAAGTAAAGAGCAGCCACCGGGTGATGGAAAACGGAAACTGCGGCTGGTAATTTTCTCACCACTGTTGTTGCTGCTGCTGCTGCTCCCAATAGCCATGCCATGGAAATAGAAATAAACAGAGAGACACACAGAAACTAGGCGTCTATCGGAGTTGGTTGGATTGGTTCTCTGGAGCTGTCGAACGTGGGCTATTACTCAACGTGAAGTCACAGCGTACAGCGTTGTTTTTTTCGGATCGACTTTTCCTCCGCCCAGCAATCGGTCGGATGTACATGAAAGGTACGATAGGGTACAATGTTTTTTTAATTAGAGAGACACACACTTTACCCGTGGCACACGGTCACTTGTGTCGCGCTGTCAGCGTGATGGTGGAGGCCTTTCCACAGCGTGTCCAGAGCGTGTGCTTCACCTGAAGGTGCAATAAATTTCCCCCGCAAACCGCTTGGGAAAACGCAATTGTTGTAAACGCGGCTCAGCGGTAGCGCGGCGTTGTGGTGCTTCGGCGCCAAATAAATATTCTCCCCGCACCGGTTTGGACTCGCGGTTGCCATCGCTACTTGGGTGGCGCTTGTTTCACCCTGTTCGTCCGACCACCCTCGGGTCGCCCTGCTCTCTCTCTCTCTCTCT
>AXCO02012966.1:0-10239 GCA_000473525.2 Anopheles melas
AAAATTCAAAGTAAGGTTTATCATCGCGTCAATAGCCCTAATGAATAGAGAATAAAGGTTCCTGATATTCATCATTGGACTATTGTTTAACAAGTAAATTTGCGAACAAATTAAGAACGGATACTACACTTTATGAGACATTTATACTTTATGAGAAACCTATAGAGCTCACTGAGACACACAATAGTTTAAAAAAAAACCTAAAATTTTCCTAACGCAGATGTTCTAAAGATCCAGAAAGATGTTCTACATGCATAATGTTCCATCGATCTATAATGCTTTGAACCATCTAACGCTTAAATTTCAAATCAAACGCTTAAATGCTTTTCATCATTGTGAAAACGATTTTTTTAGGAATAAAAAAACAACGAAGGGAGATAATTTATTTCCACGAACATCCTTTGAAAAGTAAGTATTCAAGTTTATTTACAAAAATAAATCAACAACATTGCAAGTTGCCTTTCGTCAGTTATCATGAATTTTCGCCTTTGCAGACAAAGACATGTGTGTAGGCATGTTATTATGTTCTAGCTTCGATTTTTATCAATTCTTCCTCAGTTTTCGCGACAAGATGGTTAGAGTAGAGCTTTTGTGTCATATTGGTCCAGAAAAATTCGATGGGACACTGCTGGGAGATGTTGGACAGGATCGCGGACTTGGACGTCAATTCCGCCGAAATTCGCCTGAAATGATCGCATTTTCGATTTCGATTTGATTCGATCGATTTTGCTGTCATTGCTTCCCCCTGCGAAACCAGTGGACGCGATTTATGCTTCGTGATGTGTTTGTTCATGTTTCCCAGGTACTATTTCACTGTTTGACCAGCATTCAAATCGACCTCGGCTGGCCGAGCGAACGCAGCGATGTAGCGACTTTTCCCTCTGTCATTTTCAGCATCATTTGGAGCTTCTTGTTGATGCCGGAGTAGGTTTATACGAGGTCAATAAAATGCCGCACTGATTCCATTTTAGACGCTACGGGGATCCGTTGTTTGATCGCGCACGCTTCTGAACGAAGTTGCTTAACGATTTCGACCATCGCGGTTAGAGATCGATTGATATAGGTGTCAAATTGTCTTTGTTGACTTATGGGATACAATTATTGAAAGTGAAATTGATGTTCCGTTAATGCGGATGCATGCATGATAAATCGACAATTTTTGTCCATTTATCGATGCTAACATTGTAAAACTAGAGTGCATGACCGATCAGATGTAAAGCTGCAGTATAGGGACGGGCTTACGACAAAAAAAAATATCCAAAATCCAAAAGCTTTGTAAATCTAAGCAACTCGATGTTTTACTGCAATAAAATGCAGTAAAACTTTAAATTAATAAAAATACATTCACTAATTTTTGTTATCAAACCAACTCTTTCTCATCTGCGTCATGCATGTCACTAGATCTTACACACAAATCATAGCAATGAAAGATCAAACAAACGCCATGATCATTGAAACGTCAAACGGATGAGTTTTGTTTGTCCTACTTCTGCTCCTATCCCCAGGGTTAGGCTTCTCACTATTTCATCGGAACGACCGAACCATCGAGTTTGCTTTTTAGCGTATCGAAAAAGACACACGCACACCTTCACGCGCCTCCAAACGAATTTTTCTGTGTCCAAATCTGCACGCTGCACGCACGCGACTACGCGTGTAGGAGACAGAGAGGAAAACGTCTTAAATGTCCACGCCTTGTGTTGGCCGTGTGCTGGCACACAGAACGCAGGAGACGAGCGGACTACAAAGCACCGGGAAACTGTCTTTGAAATAGAAATCGAAACCTGCCGAGGGCCCAGAGAACCCTGTCCGTGTCCAAATTTATTACACGCTCGCGCTGCAAAGGGGAGGGAGGGTGTCACACGGTAAGCTAAAACCCCGTGCGTGGAGCCGCGTTTTCCATCGCACATACACACACACACACACACACACACACACACAGAAAGTGAATGAGCGTGACACGATGGATTTATGTTTGCGTGTTTTATTTCACGTGCGGAAATTATGGAAATGGATAGCCATTTCAATCGCGGCCGCTGATCGGCCGTGACGGTTTTAAATGGTTTTTGTGTTTAGCCATTTCATTTCGAGTGTCATCATGGGGGCACTATTTTGGGGAGATGAAGGTTCAAAAATGACTATGTCATATAAAGTTCAAAAATAATGATCGGCAATCCATCCAAATTTTAATAAAAGTTATAGGAAAACGATGTAATTTTTCAATACAAAAATATTGTATCAAACTTATCGTGTTTATTTAGATGTTTGAACATGAATTGAAATTACAATAATTTACGACTTGAATGTAATTTAAAAAAAAACAATAAGGAAAAATAGACCCTTTTCCCAGGAATTAAAAATACACGTAAGGCAGCGGTCAGAACCTCGCCGCATGCGATTTTGCCGCAAGCTTTTGTATGGAAATCAAAATCATTTGATATTGCCGCATCGCCGCATGCGATTTTATTTCAGATGTCAAATGTCTAAAATCATATCAAATAATAATTATCTTTATAAAGAAACAACAAAATGTCATTATAATACTTTGAAAAGCTATAAAATTGAGAAAACTCTTGCGGCAAAATCGCATGCGGCGAGGTTCTGACCGTTACCTAAACGATCGCCCTGATCTATGCGGTTGCTCAGCAACAATGTCACCATTCCCCAGTGCCCTTTTCCAATTGCTTTGATATCCAATAAATTAATCTAACCCAGCACAGCACACGACAATGTACATGCACGCATGCTTGGGCCAAATTATTAATGAGCGACCCATCAACAAAACACTCCACAACACACTCGTGTATTCGCACCTTTCGACCAGTGAAAATGATCCTCGATAGAAGCGTCAAAAAGAGGGGGGGGGGGGGAAGCATCGTGCAGCGTGGTGCGGTAATAGCGATCAAATACGCGGCCTGTAACCCCTTTTCTCTCTCCCTCTCTCTCCCGCTACACCCAAAAAACGTGAAACTGACAATGGCAGGTGTGCAGCAGCTAAACCCGACCGTTTGAAATTGTAGAGGACTTCACAAGGCACATCGCCGTCGTTCGTCGGGGCCCAGTGGGTTCGTCTATCTCACGGGCCGGCGCACTGCCACGTATCATTACCTCGTGGTGTCTCGTGGTGGGCCAGCGCCTGGGGAAGATAAAACCCGCCCTGTGTGCCCACAACTTTTCACCGCCCCACTGTGGTCCATTTGATCCGACCACGACGACGACAACGACTACGACGATCCGGCGGCGAGAAGGACTAAATATAAGCCGCGGTAAATTGCATCAAAGTCTGGTAGGATGTTCGTGATAATGTGTGTGTCTCTATTTTTTTTTTACTATCGGGTAGGGTGGTGTGTGGAGGATGGGCAGCGCTCTCGTTACTACTTGTTGCTTCTCCCACGGGAAAAGGGCACCATACAGTACAGGGGGGGGGGGTTATTTTGTTTCAGCTTGTCGAGCGAATGCGTTAAGGGGCCGGTGCAGTACGAAAAATGTCGGAATTAAATGCCGTTCTCTAAATACTGCTCCCAATAAATCAAGCGATGCGAATCTCTTTGCCAAGTCGGGTTTGCAAAAAGGTTCACAATGTTCTACCAGGCCCACACCATTGTACACGGCACGGTAAGCTGATCTTGTTAGGACGAACGGACGAACGAAGGCAGGAAAATGAACGGAAAATCGTAATATGACACCAGGCCAGTAGTGATCATTGTCAAACAAATATGACCCAAGGACGCAAGCATTACATTGAATAAGCAATATTTGTCTAATTAAGGCCCAATTGGTATGATATAAATTTAATAAAAGATGTGAAAGCTATTTATTTCAAGTATCGTAATGTCTCATTTACCTTTTTCCAATGTCCTTCTCCCTAAGTCTCATAGTTCCTCATGGTGTTCTACCCGTCAACGCATCAAACGCAGCACCATGTCTATGCATCACCTCAGGCTCAGACTGTCCGGCGGTAGGTCCAATTACGAACCAGAGACACCCGAGCATCCCTGGCCCTAACCGTTACGATTACGGTACTGTTTCATACATCAAGGCGCTCCGAAATTCGCATCCACTGTGTAAGGATAGTGCTGTGCGTCCCGTTTTTGGGGAAGGACTACGGCAGCAAGCTCCAATTGCAATTCCACACTAGCGGTTTTGTCCGATGTAACCGAATAGGTAACCCGAACGATTCACTTCACCATATCAGCGCTATGCTGACGTAAGGCGTACAAACTCAGCTGAACCGTTGCCAGAACATGTTAGCAAACATTTTCCTCGCAGAAAAACAAATCCAGGATAATTTGGAAGTAATGGCTACTCAGCTCATATAGACAAAGAACATGACGGGGTAAACAGGATTAAGCTATCGATTGCGTGACGCTAAGCTCTTTTTTTTGTACTTTTGTGACAAAAAATTCGTTTCTGATGGAAAATTTAAACATCATAATGCGGCTATAGAATGTCATCATTAGTTTTTTTTCACTTATCTACGGGCTTTCTCTGCACTCGTTTTTCAGTCTATTCTTTTGTGGGAATAATTAAAATATAAGAGATATAAAGGACAAAATAGGAGCTGGAACGGTTCTGGTGATTACCATTTCGGTCACATGTACCAAAGACGAAAAAAGTTTATTCCAGCGCCACTTTTTGCAAATACAACGCTAAATGAGCTTAATTCCAGTGTTGTCAAACTCACATCCGCCTTCAGAATAGATTGTATTTTTGTATAGATGTAAAATAATTGGAATGGAAGTTGGCTCAACTGATAAGGTTAGTTAGAACGACTATGACCAACGCCACTGGCCAGGTGAAGATGAATGGAAAACTCTCAGGGCCTTTGGCTACCACCAAAGGTCTGCGCCAGGAGGACGGGCCTATTCAACCTGGCATACGCTGATGATATAAACATCATTGGCTGTGTATAAGAAGCCTACCAAGGGATCGAGCAGGCGGCAGAGGACCTCGGATTGCAGAAAAACCAGTCAAAGATCAAATAGACGGCCGTAACATCAGCGACCCTTCCAGAATTCACCTATCTCGGGTCAAAGGTCAGCAACGACAATAGCATGGTAGCTGAGTTGCGCGAAAGGATGCTGGCTGCCAACCGGTCTTTCTACAGTTTGAAAAATCAGTTCGGGCTAGGACTAGATAGCACCTATATAGTACCGGTACTCACATACGCCTCTGAGATATGGACACTGTTCCAATCTGACGGAACCCTCTGAGCCGCGTTCGAGGGGAAGATGCTCAGAAGGATACTTTACCCCGTATGTGTGGAAAGACAATGGAGGAGCCGGTATAATGACGAGCTATACGGTGTGTACAACGACCTCACTGTCGAGCAGCGTATCAAGCTCGCAAGGCTCCGGTGGGCTGGTCATGTTGTACGCTTGGAAACGGACGTTCCAGCCCGAAAAATGAATTAGCTGAATTAGTTAGACCCCAAAGTCTCCAGACAAATAAGCAAGCAAGCAAGATCACTAAATCACGAAGAAATAACCCACAATTCTTTGTTGTCGAGTACAATAATTGACGTTTTAACCGTAGTCAGATCTAGTGATGTGCTGTATGGAGCGCACCCACGACTCCGATCCGACTCCGACTATTGCTAGTTCGATTCCGACTCCGGAAAATGGAACCACTAGATCCGACCGAAGTCGGAGTCGTTCGGAATCGTTCGGAGTCGTTCGACTCCAGACGACTCCGAACGACTCCGAACGACTCCGAACGACTCCGGCTCCGGGCAACTCCGGACGACTCCGAACGACTCCGACGACTCCGAACGACTCCAACGACTCCAAACGACTCCGACTCCGGGCGACTCCGAACGACTCCAAACGACTCCAAACGACTCCGAACGACTCCGGACGACTCCGACTCCGGGCGACTCCGAACGACTCCGATGACTCCAAACGACTCCAAACGACTCCGAACTACTCCGGACGACTCCGACTCCGGGCGACTCCGACTCCGAACGACTCCGAACAACTCCGACTCCGGGCGACTCCGGACGACTCCGAACGACTCCGGATATTGCAGAGCGGACCTACCTTCCGAAGTCGATTCTGAATTTATCGGAGTCGGATCGGAGTCGACTCCGAATTTTTGTCAACTTTACCCATCGCTAATCAGATCGTGATTCCTTCAGCAGTTTTTAACAGTTCTACACAATGCCAAGAAGTTCACAAAGCGTTTCTAGCGCCTGAAAAGTATCTGTTGTTTAGAACTTTCGGACCAAGTATCTGTTGTTCAGAACTTTCGGAGACAGTTCGGAGAGAACTTTACTGCCGTCAATTCGCACGACTTTACAACATGCCTGTCATGGGTTCAAGCCCCGAATGGACCGTGCCCCCAGACGTAGGATTGACTATCCTGCTACGAGTGATCAATTAGTCGTTGAAAGCCAAATCCACTAATGCTACAGACAACAGACCTTGACCGACAACGGTTGTTGTGCCAAATGAAGAAGAAGAATAATTTGTTAAAATTTTAAACATCTTTTACTTTCTACCTATTACTTACATCAAATTGTTTTAAATTTTTCCTCCCAACGCACGTGTTTGACTCCGCTGGTCAGGAGGAATTATTCCTCATCACAAAATGAATGATTTATATTTAAAATTGATAAAAGTAGCAATGAAGCATAAGATCTATTTGCATGGTCTTTTTTAAACAATGTTATCCAATTGTAGTTTTCACCTCGCTTTTCAGCTTTGGACAACCATTTTCCATTATTAATTCATGTAATATCCTTCCCTACCGACCACGCAACACGTTCCACCGGGTTCCGTTATCTGCGCTTAAAAATAAATCGTCAAGAAAAACGGCCGCCCTCCGGATCGATTGGTATCGATTTTTCTTTCTCTTCCGCGTGTCACCCGAAGCACGCGTGCCGATGAAATACGATACCAGGGTGACGTACTGCCCTGGTGCCGTTGCACAATGCAACCGGCTCAAATGACCAACCGTTGGCGCTGCAAGGCCACCGTACACCACCACCTCGCAACAAATTGCGTGTTTATTTTCAATCGATCGATTTTGCTGCACCAATTTTCCCACCACACTCACCTTGATCGTGTCGTTATCGGTACAGATTTCCTTCTTCACCTTTATCCGCGGCGGTGACGTGCTCGCCGAAGATGATGCCGTCGCCATGGTAACCCACCCGTTGCTTAGGGTTGCATTACACACACACACGCACACACACGACACAGTTACACAAGCACACACAAACACACACACACACACACACAGTTGCGCGCAAAATGCGCACCACGTGGAAGCAGTAGTTTTGTTTTTCTAGCGCGCGATTTTATGTTAAATTCTTGTCTGACCAGTGTCAGCGGCTGTACCCTTGTTTCTGACCAAACACGCTTCTGCCTGCCTACCAGCAGGGAAGGTGATAGTGGCGCAGTGGTTCCTCTTTGTGCGCGTACCGTACCACCCGACGAAATATGATCCCGCTCACATGCCACCAAATTCCTCCCATGTCATACGATACACGCGGCAACGGCAACGCGGGGCCCCCTGCGATGATGATTTCACTCCACTCGCGAAGGACATTACCAATTTTTCCAAGGTTTTGGTTCTTTGTTTATTTTCAAATGCTTTCTCCGCCGGGCGATTTTCCGGACACACACTTTGTTCACTTAATTTCAGCAAATTTCACTGCCCTTTTACCGCAATCGACTGGAAAACAAGCACGGAATAAATACATTTAAATTATTTCATTACAAATTTGTATCGTGACTGATTTATCACACCACAAACCACAAAATCTGTCTTAATTTACAAACTCTTTTCACTACAAACGTGTTAGTTGCAGTTGGCCAATCAGCAAAATCTAATATCAAACTCCTTCAGAGTCTCGGTGACCCTTTAACTCAAACACACACACACACACACACTCGCACTGGCACCGAGCATAGCTTACATAGCAATATTTCACGTTTCGCGAGAGATATTTACTCCTTCGTCTATTTATAAATGCACTCTAAATTTAATGCCACTTTTTTTTTACATGTTAATAAATATATTCACAGGAATGGCAACATTGTACGACCGCCTCTACCGCCGCCTCTCTGCTTCCATTCCAAGACGGATTTCCCCATTAATTTGTTCCTGAGCAGTTTCTCCCTTTTTTAGGATAATATTTTTAGCACATCGCCGCGATCAAATCGTTCGGTGAATGTATTTTTATATCAAACACGCCTGCAAACCCCACCCACCTCCCCCTGAAAGATGCGGAAGAAAGTCCCGCGTGTGATGTGAGATGCGATGAAAAATGGGAAAAACGTAAACAAGCACCCTTTTTGGCACGAACCATCCAGCCAGCCAGCCATCCAGCCAGCCTGCTTCCTGCGTGCGTTCGATAGAAAGATTGGTATGCTAATGATTGAAATTGATCCCTAACCGCGGCACTGTGTTTACGGCGCATGAAAGCAACGTTGAGCAATGGGCGGAAACTCATCGGATGCCACTTTAATCGAGTGGAATGGGATGATCTGTTATATCGTTTGCATCATTGTGGACCATGTGTGGACCATGTTAATAAATAAATGCTTTAATCGTTCATTACGCGTATCAAATATTTCTATTTTCACATTTAATTCATCTGTACGTCTAACGGCTTCAAGCGTTTTTTTTTAATTAATTGCAAAACATTTCTTGCAACCACCGCACGTTTGGGCAAAGAATGCGGATTTATCTCACGGATTTATGCGGATTTATCTGCAGGAAGGCACCCTTAAAAACGTCCAGCGTTCTTTTGAATAAAAACACAATCACACAGCATAAAAAAAAAACGTTTCCACAACCGCGACATGATCAAGAACACCTTCACCACCGGGTTGGTGTACACAAAGCTCAGATATCAGGTTTCATTTTCCGCTGTTGGCAAACTCTGGTTGGCAGTGTTTTGTCGAGTTCTGATCCACAGAAGGGTGCCAGGATATTGTGTTGAATTTTCATTACTAGCTCCGGTTAAATTCAAATTTTTAAATACTTCACTATGCACATCAAAACGAACTTTAACCTATTTTTACGTATTGTAAACCTCTTCACCTATGTGATCACTGAATAAGTCCCTTTCACATTATATTAGTTTAGATATTCACAATTAAAAATAAACAGTTAAATTTACATATGTGCGTTAATCACTTAACCCAACCAAAAACAAACAAGATATGTTTAATTTGAAAAGAAATTACCACTCGCAGCAATACAAACACACTTCAAATCGTCACGCAACACACGGCGCCAGCGTGCGCTGCGACTCTCGTGTGCACTTCGCGCGCTTCCAAACACGAATGGGAAGTTGGTACCGGTTTGTACGCAGCCACCGTCCGTGGAACGTAAGGCCTGCACATTGGGCAATGCGCATGCACGTGTGCTGGGATAAAAATTAAACAGTTTCTTCGAAATTTTTTCAACTGCTTTTTTAGCTTTTTATTTTATTTTTTTATTATTTATATTGTTTGTTGTAAAAATTTTAGCATGTTAAAAATGTTCTATATTAGCATAGAATAATATTTGAACCTGTTAAAAAACAAATAGACTGGTAAGCGAGTAACAAAGCGTATTAAATGAGGTTTCAAATAAATAGCGGTATTCTAAAAAATCATGTTCCAAGCGTTAATTTAAAGGTACAGTTAAATTTTTATAAAGAAGATATTATCATTTTATTGCTTTTCGTAACGTCACCTTTGTAAAAGATCTTAAGAATATGCATACTCAATAATAGACATATTTATTAAAGTTTGTGTAGAGATTGTGTAAAAAAATGCTTTAGATTTAGATTGTAAATAATATAAAATGAGCAAAAAGAAATGACAGCATTGGAAAAAAGAATTTTACATACAAAAGAGACAACATTTATTTTTTGAGCAACTAATTAAGATCCCGAAATTACTCAAGCGCCACGGATCAAGCTTAAACGACTGGAAAATCAAATATCGATAGAAAAAAAAGATAGCTTCACTGGTTTGTTCAATAGATAGAAGTTTGTTTCAATAGTACTTTTTTAACTCATCATTATACAGGTATTAAAGATGCGAATTAGGCCAATTGGCTCAAAGTCTCTATAAAAAAAAGAAAAATAAATGCAGGTATTCCCCAATATACGTCATACTCGCGATACGCGATTTCGTTATACGCTATTTTCTAATTTGACATTTCTTTTAGCAAATTGTATTGATTTGACACATCGAATGTCAAATGGAAAATAAATTCCCTTGCAAATACAGGGTTTTCAAT
>AXCO02012977.1:0-11007 GCA_000473525.2 Anopheles melas
ACACACACACACACACAAACAGCACTTACTCACCTAGTGCGCGTCTCTCGTTAGTGCACGAGTGTTTTGCCACCTCCAGGGACACCTGCTACACTTGCTACACCTTCTGCTGCTAGCTTGTCGAAGAAGTTCTATGCACTGCCACTACTTTGCACTGCCGGAAAGAACCCAAGCCCAGAGTTTTCCGTTCCGATAAGCGGCACAGAAATTGGGCCGAAAAGCGTCACCCACACGTCACAACACGGCAAAACGTTCAACACCGTGCGGGGCCTACACGTTGCCAATACCCACACACACACACACAGAACCCACGCACACACACACGCACAATCACGCGCGTAGGCACAAAAGCTGCTGGCGTTCAGGCGCGTACGCGTGTGACAAACCGTCGTCGGCTACACTCCTGTCTGCACCGTGCTCGGAAGGCGTACTGCTGCAGTCTGCCGGGCGGGCGAAGGAATCCTCGATACCGCCCGATCCGAACGCCGTCGCCCGACGCTCGGATCACTCGGCTGTGGGGCGGAGTGGAGGTGAAGTACCGCTTGTTAGCATTCCTTTCGCTCGCTCTCTCGCTCTGTCTCAGCTGTCGCTTCCCAAACGGCCGACTGCAGCATCCTGCAGGGCTCGGGTTCGGGACCCGACGACGGCCGATTGTCGGGCGCGCGCGCCTTCCCCTACGCTGGAATGGGGCCGAACCGGCTGGATGCGGACGTCTCGTTAGGACGGCCCTTTCCGTTCAAGTGGGAGGTGTTGCCATTTGCGGCGTGGGGACGACCGAACTCCGGTGCAAGCTGCTCTGCCGGGCGGTGGCGTGCGATTGGTTTTGCCAGTTGATGCCTTCCCGCTCGGTGCACCGGTGGGATATCGGTGCATTACGGTGAGCGGGGCATGAAGACATTCCCAATGCAGGGCTGCTTCCCCCTGTCATCCCCTCTCCAAACGGCTTGCCGCAATTTTAGGTGCGAAGAGGAATTACACGCTTTTGAAGCGAAATCCTTCCTGGGCGGACAAACTGCATCCTCCCGGAGGATGCTACATCCCCCTTCAGTGACACCCTCCACCGTCTTTGGTCGGCTTAATGCACACTAAGAAAGAAAAAAATAAAGATGGCAGAACTGCAGCTGCCAACGGAACGATCCCAAGTCCTCGCAAGCTACAGGTTCCGTGCCTGCCCGCCCGTGCCCTTCGCAACCGTGGCCAGCGATCCGTGCGGGTGGGTGGACCGTTGATGCATTTTCCCGCGAACGAGCGAGACAACACGTGGCGCACGGTGGACCCACCTTGGCACGTACTGCGGGCGGAACGCATTGCATACGCGCAGGCGCGCACGTGGGAGGCGCCCGCCTGTAAAAGGGGAAGTTGCGGGCCCGCTGTTTGGCCGGTTGCACGGCGAAGGCTCCCGCTCCCTGGCAAATGGCAGGCGAAGGTGGCTCCAATTGGGATACGCCTTTTTACGCGCGCCACACACCGGGGAGTCGCCACGGAACGCGATGCGAGTGTGCCGGCACGGGCAGCAAGGCAGCTCGCCACGGGCTCTCGCAGTGCGTGCTGGCATTCCGAGCAGGGTGGAGTGTGTGTGTGTGTGTGTATGTGTGCAATGCGCACCGAAAGGAATGGAATTTCAGTTGCATGCGAGCGCACACGAGGTGGAATGAAGTCTCCAGCGCCGGGCTGAGCTTTCCATCTGCATGAAAGTGCATGCAAAAAGGGAGTATTTTAAGACACCAGGAAGTATTGTTCGGACGAGTAGTAGTAATGCTGTGCGTAGCTGTGGCGATTTGAAAAGTAGTGAAAATGATGAAAAATAACTTCATAAAATCATGATTTACTCAAATTAACAAAAATAAGTAAGGAGAGAAAAAAGGATAAATTTACAAAAAGTTAGCTAATAAAAGAGGTGAATTACAAATATTGAAGAAAGTAGTATCCAAAATTAAAAATAATAAAACCTGGAATTACCAAAAAGAGCTTTATGAAACAAAACAGAACAACGTAAAATACAGAGTCAAAATAGTGAAATAAATGAAGAATAAATAAATCATGGCGCAATGAGTCAATTCAACCGAGGAGCAAAAGCGTTTGCTAAGCAAAGCAACAAAAACCAATTTTACACTATACATTCATACGTACGCAAAAACAGCCCCACTAAATCATACTTCCGCCCGTTGCGCTTACCTTTTAGGCGGAGACGAGCGCGAAATATTTCTCGACTTCCGCCTGCCGCCGTCTGCAGTCTGGGCCGGAACTTGGGTTTTGAAAGATTATTTTTTAAATCGACCTCCTTCCGCTGGGCAACTTTTAACCCCTTTTTTCTTCCCGTGCTCTCCGCACGAAGAACGCTTTTTGCTGCCCCGTTCCGCTGGCCCCATCGACCCTCGGTCTGGTTCGCGTACACCACTTTCTATTTAGATATTGCTTCATTACCCCCCTCCTCTCTCGAGTTGGTTGGCGCGCGCGGAACAATTTTCATTATTTCTCAAATCACAGAATGAAAAATAAATCAAACATACACACACACACACTCGCCTCACCGAACGGGGTTTGGATTTTCAAGCCCTTAGCGTTCGATCATCGATTTTCTCTTTCTTCGCACGCGCTATCACGCACCCCTTTTCCCGCGCTACCCCACCCTTTTTGGCGTGTGCGTGTGGAGGGAGCCTTAATGTTTCCCCCTCCTGCTTGCCAGTGCGACTCGCAGAGCGGGTCGAAGGATACATAATGGCGAGGAAGTCAACGGTTAGCTTTCGGTGTAATTAAAACGGTGCCGGTGGCGGATGCCGGGGTGCCTTTGAATGGGAAATATTTTGGCATAAGAGCAAAGCTGAAGACACTAGCAAAAAAAAAACGTGGTGAATAGGATGTACAAGGGCTGGGAAAGACAATGTTAAGGCTAGGCGTTTTCAATTGTTTCGATTGGGGAGGAAAAAAAACCATCGTTAAAATTTTAAAGTATTAATCTTAAGCCTCAGAACTAGGGTTTTTCTTTATCCAAGTGACTGTTTTTTTTTAAATGCAAAACCATATGTGGCCACTAATGTGACATGTACGAGAATATTTCAAAATATTTGAATTAATGAATTACTTATAAAGAAATGAAACGTTCAAAAATAAAGCGCATGAGTGTATACAACCAATGACCATAATGCAATTGAATGAGTAGTAGTAGTAGTAGTAGTAGTAGAGATGTTTATTGTGGATAGAAAGAAAAAAAATACATGTATAATCGAACGTTCTTTAACATTGGGTACGCAATGAGTTGAATATATGTTGTTTGCTGATTTTATATCTGAGTATATGGGAAAAGTACAAAAAAAAACCCAAGCAATTTAACAATTGAATGAAATTACCCCAGCATGTATGCAATCTTCATTACAAAACGAAAGCATCAGCAGACATTTACGCTAGCAACATGAAATCGATCGAGTGTTTTTGTTTTCCTGCAGGATTTCAATAACACAATAAACAATTTTTCGCTCTCGATGAATTGCTTATTTGCTGCCAAGAAGAAATTCGCTCCGCATCACAAAATTAATTTTTATTTTCTAGCCCTTCTTCCTCTCCTTTCCCACTTCCCATCCGGCGAGTTCGACAACAATCGCAGGATTTGATTAAACGCGGGTCAAACATTGTCGAATCGGTCTTGCTGGACCGAGGGTTAAAAGATTGGCAGCAAGTGGCACCCAGCCCCAAGCGCCCCAAAGCAGATCGGCAAATCGGGGGTGCCGGAATGGGGTTAAAGTACACACTGTAGCCCTTTTCGCAGAATAATCCCAGCGTTTGCTTGGCCTTTTCGCCTGCCCCGAACGGCAATGCACAGTGCGACGCCGACAGTGGGCGGGCGTGCGGGCGAAAAAAAGGGGTCGAACGATTGTAATTAATTATAATTTCTGTCCGCTATCTCGACTGCAGCAGACGTTTTGTTCGTCGGTGTGAATAATTTCTTACATTTTTGGTTTCTTTTCGCTGTTGTTGTTGGTGGTGTTACTGTGATACTGTCGCGAACATTGTTGGTCATTATTTTGCACATCCTTTTTATATTTACTTTTTTTTTCTTCCTTTTTCTAATAATAAATACCTTTCAATCGATGGGCGTTTTTTTGCGACGTTCGTTTCATGTATCGCAAAACAGAAACAGATGGCGCCCGAAGATGCACGCAAACAGACTGCTCTGCTTCAGCATTCGTGGACCCCGAATGGGTTGCCCGGGCAATGATGAAGAGCGAAAATAACTCAACTGCAATCAAGTTTGACAAAACAACAAGAAGAAAAGCGGACACAATAGTTCATTATCACGTCGGGCAGGAGCTGTATCGGCATCTTGCAATCTACGAACGAGCATCATTAATAGAATGATCACTTTAATTATTTACCATAAATTTTTCGAGCGCTTTCCATTAATTTACAGCCGGGCAAGTAGATTCAGGCTTGTGGCAGGAGGCAGTATTTCGAGCACCAGCCCTTTCAACCCGAATGATTGCCAGGAGGGGGATGGAGGACCGGCTGGGGCAAGCGGGAAGCATAATTAATTATTAAACCCGCACCTTCAATTACAGCTGATCGATTTTTATGCCAGAGCACTCAAATCAATGCCGCCAGCTTCCGGAGTTGATTTTGTCGACCGACGGGGGTGGTGGGAGGGCAAAACACGTACACTTGAGGCAAACATCTTGGGCAAAAGGACGAAAAAGGAAGAGAGAAACGCTATCGGGCGTAAATCTATTAGCACGAGCACGGGAGGTTTTTTCTTCTTTCCGCTACTGCTTTAACCGCCTTAATTCAGCTGCATCGGCCAGGGGAGTCTAATCGAAAACTAATTACACTTACGTCACGATGACGAATAATCGCACCACTACCTAGCGCGCCCGAATGTATACTTAAGGACCAGCGCGGCAATATGATTGATGGAGTGTTTGATTGGCTTCAAACGATCGAGCTCGGGCAGTCGGAAAAGGGGGTTGGAAAGAAACATACTTCTCTTCATCAAAACCACTCTACTAGACTAGTCTCGGGGTATTAATCTCTTGACATTATTTTCCTATTTCCCGTGCTGGGTGCGGTGCGGTTAGTGTTGTTAGTGCTTTGCTACAAGTGAGAGCAGTAAAAAGAAAAACAATCCATCGCGTTGCCCCCGAATGTCATTTCGAAACTAGCTTTGGATCAGTAGCGCGTAATGCAATTTCCGGTGACAACGTTGCCTGTGCCGTAAGACATGAACTGCTGCAACTGGGGTTGCTTTGTGCTGAACGGGTACGTCGGACACCACAACGCCAGTCCCGTATGCAGACATGCACTAGAAAACAAAACCAAAACAACAAGAAAGGAACGAAATACCCAATCAACGCGTGGATTGTAACCCTTTCCTTTCTTGCGCCTGCATGGTATGTGACACGCAGTACATAGAAGCGCGGCTAACCTCGGGCAGCAGGATAATCGGCTACAGAAACTACTACCTGCTCCTCCGCAAAAGAGAAGAAAAAAAAACCTAATTCCACCTATTAAGCGAACAATCGGTAAAGCCGACGAAAGCATCTTGTCTTTAATGTAGGGAAGAAACCTAATTATAAATGTAAGTGGGTGGTGTACGGCAGCAGGCGCCAAACTGCACGGAATACCATTTCGGTTTCAGGCGAGGGCCGGACCTGCCCTTGCCTGTATTTCAGCGCTCCACCGGGCCACAAACAACAGCACGCGCTCCGCACGAACCATATAGACACATTTATTACAAACTCTTTTTCCCCGTCGTTCACTCCACTTTCGGCGCGACGACTTTTGCAAACTAAAATTACACGTATGTGTAGGGAAATTCGTGTTTGTGTGTGTGTGGCGGGATGGAGAAACTGACAAGGAAACTCTCACCGGTACCCTTGAAAATGTTTTGCCTACGCTGCTGCATTCAGTGAGCCGGAAGTCGAGGAACGTTGTGCGAGGAACAATTTAGGTACCGCGACGTCGCAAGATGGGTGTGATTGGCGGCGTTTGGCACTTTGCGCCCAGTTTTGGCTGGCTAGGGAAAGTACTTATCCTCGGTTCTTGGTTAAGTTGTGCTTTAAGAATAGTGCGCCTAAATGTATGCAAATGTATCTTTACTTTGGATTTTAGTTTATGTGTTCTGGGTCATTTAAGAATTAGCAAATATAACATGTTTCTAGGTTATAACTACACCTCAAATATTACTAATTTTCGATGTTATACTTTAATCAAACTGTCCACGTGCAGAGTCGTGCCTAAAAATAAATGACGTATTTTATTTATTATTAAAAATGTTTTGAATTATTCTATGTTGCGAGCATTGTACAGAACACAAAATTTGTAATAACTTAAGTAGCAAAAATTGCCGATAAACGATGCTAATTTTCTACCGCTATCGCTTAGATGTATGCACAACGCCTTACATTTGTCTTCTAACAGCAGCTTCCAAGATTTGGCACATACATCTCGTAGTCTTCCTGCTAGCCATTGTGTGCAGCAAAACAGCCCCTAAGGACTGAAGACACCGACATCGTCTCATCGCACATTCTTTTCCATTCTTCCATCACTCCTCTCCCCCTCACGGCATTATCATCGTCAGCGAAATTCCGGCGGCGGGCGCTACTGTCGGCAATCATGCGTGCTTAAACTGTTATTTTTCAGTCTTCTTAATAGTTTACAACCAATTCATGTGTTGAATCGTGTCGATTCGTGACGGTGGCTCGGGTGAGGATGGTGGCGTCGGCAGGCGTTTGCCCCGCTTGCTTCATTCTTCCACAACCTCCGCCGTGAGCCCATTTCGGAGCTCGATTATCTTAACCGTGCCCCTCTCTCTCTCTGTTAGTGTGCGTTCTGCCGCGTACTGCGCTAGGCGTATGCAAGTCGCTTCAAATGGAAGAGAAAATTTCACCTAATTAAAGAGTTTTCCAGCCCGTACACTACCCGAGGGTGGGTGTGCAAGTGTGTGAGGCGTTCGAATGCGATCCTTGGTGGCGTTCGAGCGTAGCGCCGGGCCGACCTCGGACCGGAAACTCAACATCAAGGCAACGGTTGGTAGAAAATTGCCCATTTCTACTTCTTCCTTCCCTTCGTGCGGTTCCACCCTCGTGTGTCCCTCCTTCGTACGGCGGTGGTTGCCGTCGCTTCTTTCGGGTACCATCGGCGAAGGAAAAACCATTGCCGCCGAGACACGGGGCGATTGTTGCTGAGCGCTTTTCGGTCCGCAAGAGCCCTCCGGGAAGTGTCCGGGGCCTACATCATTTATCGATCAAGCCCGGCCGGCCGTATCGAGCCCTGTCCTGGCTGCTCCCCGTGCTGCTGGCTTCCGGGTGAGTGGATGAGCATTCAGGCACCCGTCCGTCCCATCCGTACTGCAAAGCGCAAATGGCCGCCCGGGGGCAGATTTCATTTTTGCGTGCAGTTTAAATTCGGTTAAAATCTAACGAACACGGCCGCTTTTGTTTCTGCCGTAGCGGTACGGCGGTACGGCGCCGCACCAGACACACTGTGTCTTATCAAACACGATTCCGGCGGGATTTTACCAGCCATCATTCATTTCTTAGTGCCGTTTACTGCTGCCGACGAGCTGTACCGTCTGTCGGTGCCAGTGGTCGAAGATAATGTGCTCCCATTTCGGTCTGTCTTGCTTAAGGGTGGTAAAAGCATGAAAGAAAGCAGCTAAAATGTCTGAAAAGAGTATGCGAATGTTAAAGATTGAAATACATGCTGAAGGAATCCGTTTCAAATCTCAAAAGTTGCTCTTTTTTAATATTAAATGACAATTGTAGTTCAGCTGGATTAGTAAAGAACTACAATGCTTTCTTTGCACAACTGTAAGCAAAAAGTAGCATGTTTCTTATTTTTCTGAATCATCTTAGCCTGCAATGATGCGAACTCACAAAACCACGCACCATGTCTGCAAGTGAACTATTCGACAAGAAAATGAAAATAAAGGAAGCATTATTTTTTCGCTACGCGCATGGGGAAAAGACTTGAAGAGGAAATCAGAACGCTGATTACGGAGGAGATATTTATTAGAATTGTCTTTTTTGTGTGTGATATTTCACTTTAATGTAGGCAAGATTTTGTTACTTGATTTTATGATCATCTTTCTTCATGATAGTTCTACTTCCGCCCCATTTATGTGATGATGATGTGAGTTATGTTTTCATTCATTTGTGATAGTGTGTTTGCTTATTTTTTTTAAAAGATCTTGCTTTTCTAATTCTGTTATCATTTCAAAACATTAAACTAGTTAAATTGTTCAACTTTGTTCTATTTCATGTTTACTTTTATGGAAATGTTAAGTCACTTTCTGGTCGAATGATTTGTTACTTCTTTTCAAATGTCCTTTTACGGCTATATTGATCAAATGTGTACATCTATGTAGATTTATAAGATTTTCTTAATTAATTTGTCCTTTTTTTTTAATTATTATCCAATTAAATTTTTAATATTTATAGCTTTATGTTTGTTTACTGTTTACTGTTATTGAAGCGATTCGTAGTTCCTGTTCTCCAAAAACTCGTAGCATATTTCCCAAAAATACGCACCTTATCTAAAGCCACAACCACAACATAAGCTCAAATCGCACCGCAGCCCGAGGCAATCGTCTTCATCCCATACTTCATGCCATTCCAGTGGACCAAAAGCGTACAGCTCTTATCGTGTGCAGCCGAGCTTAGTCATTGGGATTGTGTGTTCCGTTGTACCGGGGCGTACACATGAGCAGTGCGGATTTGCAGAGTGTTTGTGCAGCGGCATGCCCGCAGTGCCGCTTCAAGTTCATCGTCTCCGGTTTTCCGGATGATACAAAACGCGCCAGAGCTTGAAAATAGATAATTAAATCATCCTCAATTTAAATTATTTCAAGATCTGTTCGGCCCGGGCACTTTCACCCATTCACTGCCCTTCTTGCTCCACAAACTCTCACCCCCCTCCAATGGAAGGATCCACTCGAACAGGATGGGTGGATGGTGACAATTGGTCGATTTGCTCCAAATGACAACAACGAGCTTCAAGGCCTCCAGCCTTCCTCGCACCAGATCGCACGGTCCCCGTCCACGTTTTTAAAGTAACCTTGCCAACCATTCGTCCTCGGATCCCCCGGCTGCTGGTGACAATTGCCGTAAGCTGGTGCTGCTAGTGCGGGAGAGGACAGATGAGTGTCTATCGCGCGCCCACTAGCTTCTTCGAACGGATAGTGAAAACTATTTTCAACCGCTTGATGACGCTTAAGAAAAGGGATTTGCTTCCTTTATTGCCGAATTGCCGAAGGGTTGATAAAGATTTGCTGTGACGCCTTTGCACAACCAGTCGGTGTGTTGGTGTGCCATTTGCTGGTTACTACGTAAAACACTCACACACACCCACACAGACCTTCATATTCTAGAAGGAATTTTGCAATGAGATTTTCTGCTGGTGGAAGAGGGGAGGGACCATGCAGGCGAGAAATGAACAACAGTTGAAGTTGTTGATTTTACGAGTAGGTGTAGTGAGCGTGTTTCTTCAGAGCTGGATTTTCCTTCCCCACAAACACAGCGTAGTGAAACACGCGCAAAGTGCTATCCGATTCCGATTCATGAAAGCAGCACAGCAACTGACAGCATTCATCGATGGATTATTTTGTACACCGTACGTATTTGGGGCATCGGGGGCGTCTTTTCTGATGCGCTTTTTGCGTAAGTGTTTTTGAGCGTCCGGAATGTCACTTCACCGGGCCAGCGCTCGTAAAGTGGAAAGAAAAATGTGTATTTATGGAAAGACTCCACTAGAGCAGCTTCTCTCGGCAGGTGTTAGCAGGATTTTCTACTACACACGCTGACACGAGAATGTTGGTACGAGTAGAAGCTTTCAAAGAGAGGTTTAAAATATTTTTTTTTGTCACGAAATTTAAAATCATCAAATCGAAATATTTGGTGGAAATTGAATGAGGGTTCGTTGATGCAAAGCTGCCAGCTGCTAAAGCAATATTATAAAGAAATGGCCTAAAATGCCTAAAATGCCTGTAAATCAGGATAGTTTAGTCTAGATACAGGTACTACTCATTGCACCATTGTATCCAATTCAGTTTTAGATTTGACTTAAAATAAGTTGCAAAACCCCTTGTAAAAACATACAACCTAAGGAACATTTTCAATGCATTCTTATAGTTTTTACGATGTTGGTACGATTATTTATTTCAGTCTTTCTATTTTAATTGAATGTCTTGTATGATCTATTAAAAATGTAATAAAGCTTACTTCATACTGAAAGGATCGAACTACAGAACTTTGTTAAGACTACTAGTTTAAACCATTTCTAGAACCTTAAGATTTGAAGCGTAAATAAACTATCAAAATTAAAGCGTATTGCCATGGATGCATTCTTGAGATCGCAATAAAGTATGAATATGAAGAAAAACAATAGGTGATAATTATTTGCCAAATCTCGTCTTGCTATTTTTACGTTATATATTTTTTTATATACAATATATTTTAAATATTATTTAAAAAATGCAGATTTCTTGTAAACTCCCACAATTTGCACCTAAAGATATTTTAATATATAGGCTGTGCCATAATAGCCATGACGTCAAAAGCGTTTTGAAAATCGCCAATTTCGGACTTTCCTGATCACATGTTCAGTCGTTGTGTAGTGCAATATGTGTGGCTAAAATAGTTTTAAACAGCACATTCCTTTAGGAAGCACTTGTGGAATAGTCAAACATGATATGGTTTTTGAAACATGATCGTTCTTTTGAATTTTCAAAATTAGTTAAAATCGATAAGATGTTAATCTTATAAGATCATTCGGGATCAAATCGAATAAATTATTCAGGGCAGCTGTGTCAAACTCATTTCATCAGAGGGCCGCAAGTACATATTTTCAATGATTCGCGGACCGCAAAGTTGAGAATAAAAAATATACCTCAATATGTATATAAAATACTGTTTAAAATAATTATTGTTATACAAATTGACTTTTTGTACTCCTCGCTTCAAGTCTGTAATCGTTTCTTATTTAAAAATTTGCGACGTTAACTTTCATTGTGCTCCTTTT
>AXCO02012980.1:0-10475 GCA_000473525.2 Anopheles melas
CCCCCCCAACACCACCAAACGGAACGCCAATGCACAGCGACGAACGGAATTAGAGGCGTGTACTCTTCTCAACGGTGGGGAAAAAAACGAAGCACAAGAAACAAAGCTATTAATAAGCCACTAAAAGTCGAGATTCAAATAAGCTCGATAACAAGCACATCGGGGCCGTTTCATCCTCTCCCCTCCCCCTCCAATGGTTCCACTGCCGGCTGAACAGGGATCAGAGATTTCCACGATTTCCACTGCGACGGTTCCGCTACAGTGAATTTTCACAGCTTCGCTAACTCTCAGCCGCCAGACGGGCGTGACGGCAGTTGAGGCCTCCTGTTAAACGAGCGGGAAGAACTTTTTATACTCAGGCACGCACACTCGGTGTGCTACAACCGATTTATAGCATTCAAATCCAAAGCAGCAGCTACACGCTGGCTGGGGGCGGGCGAAAGAGCATTCAAAATTGAATTCCAATCTGGAACTGGTTTTCAAGATTTTGTGTGTACACAACCGCTCGGCAGGAGTTCGGCTATTTATGTGTACCTGTCGGTACCCAAAAGAAATAAGGATAGCAACTTGCGTTTGATCTGGAATAAAAGTTTACTCCCAAGGCACTCGTGTTAGTAATGGCAACACACATACACACACATACTAAACGTATGCTCGAATTGAATTTCCGTTCCCAGCCAACGGCACTCAGAGAGCAAGGAAGTGTAAGGTGTATCCTTAAACGTCCAGGGGGACAAAGGCAAAGGTACACCTTGAACGATCGGGGTTCCCTGTTGTGTTTTACTACCCATCCCGTTCGGTTACTGGTTTGGGATTTGAGTTCAGCAGGGGTTTTGGGGCGTGAGACCAATTCCGATTGCCGTATTGCAGTTACTTCGACGATATTGACGGTGATGTTATTGGAATGCTGTGACCTTCGGCAAGAAACGCTGTTTGTCGTAATATTCGTCTTTGATTTATTATGATCTGGATTACATTACACACTATTCAAGACATAATCAAGCAATGCAGATTAAGAGGAGAAGTTTTCCAGACAACGGTGAAATGCAATGTGAAACCAAATTCAAACGCAATATTAAAATCTTTACAACAAATGACCATTTCCCTAACGATCCTATCGTTTTGGGAATCTTAATACTTCCTGTTTCTGGCCAAAACATAAATTCATACAATTTCATCAAACAGTTCATTTCATTCCTACAAGTGTTCAAAAACGGATTAAAAGCCAAAACATAGAGCGCACCCAAAAGCCATCGTTTTTCACTGGATTTAACGTTTAAATTATCCAATCTCTTTTTTTTAAGATCTGCCCGCCATCTTTAATCCGTGTTTGCATTAGACCATAAGGCCGTTTGTGGACAGCTCACCAAACACCACAATCGTCGGGGGAGCCCATCAGTTTGAGAAAGCCCATTGATTGTGGATACCCACAGCGCCCGACCAGAGATGTTGGATGAAATAGAGCCCTTCAACGCGATGGAAGATGTTGGAGCTTGTAAATTTCCACAATACACCGCGACACAGCGGCTCACCAGGCCCCATAGGAAAAAAAAATGCTAATCAAAATTTAATTAACCAGCGGCACTGCTAAGTAGCTAATCTCGGCTACTGACGGGGTATGGGCGCTAGCAAGGTCTGTTACGGCGATCTCCGCCGACCGGCAATCAGAGTAAAACTTTAACGCACATTTCCCAGAAGAATTGATGGGAAATTACCGACCGATTACACCGTTACAGTATTGAGCCTGGGTGAGGGGGGGGGGGTTAGGGCACATGAAATGTAAAACGATCGCCCGCATCCATTCACGACGTGGAGTGAGAATGTGTGATGCAATTTCCTTCAATTTACTTCGACTGTATTTATTAGCAAAAGCGTTCAGTTTCTTAACCACATGTTTAGACAATGTTTGCCAGTTATATGCCCTACTGCTTGTATATAACATTTTAAATAAATATTTTTAATAAAATCACTTATACGTAACAGTATATCCAATCAATTGTGTCTAAAAATTTGCAACTGTATGCAATTACTTCAATTAGCATTTTCTTCCATAAAGCGAATTTAGCTTAAATCGAATTTCTCCGCGAGGATAGCTTGACGAATGAATTAATCATGTACCCGAGGATGAAATCCTTAGCGCAGGCATGCAATTTGCGTATGAAAAACGATGCAAAAAAAGGGCAACACATCAATCCCCTCTAGCTCCAACGAAAGCGACAGACAAAGTCATCTTCTCTCTACCTCGGTGTATTCTCATTCGAGACAAATTGTGCCACAGGGAGAATATGGTTGTTATTGTGTGTGTTTTCTATTTTTTTTTTCATCATTTTTACTCGGTACCTCATGGGAAAAGCTTGCGGATTTGCTGGCGAAAGTTTCCGGGGATCGGCATACACAAACAATACCAACCCGCCGCCATCCACCTATCAATATATCGTTGGGCTCCGGGGCAGGCCGGGAAATAGAAACTTTCGCATAAAAGGCAAGTAAAGCTTACATCGTGTGCGCGCAAGAAAAACAACGGATACACAATATTACTAGCTTCTCCAAGGCAGCCTCGGATCATCAAACCTGCGCTACACACAGCGAGCAGTATGGCGCAGCGATAAATGTGCCCAGGTATCCGTGCAGTACTAACCGACCCGCCTGCCACCGGCAATAGACATGATCCCTCAGTCTTGCGCCTTGCGAAAACATTAGCAGCGGTCCCCGCCATACTTCCCAGGGGGAGGCGGTCGCGGCCAGCTCCCAAAACATCCGCGCTAAGCCGATTCGCGGAAAATTTGAGCAACAAGGATGATGTGCGCACAAAACGCTACCCCGAGGACGGTTCTACCGGTGGTTGTCACCACGGTACCGTACCACCAGGCAGCCAGGCAGCAAGAAGGACATCGAAATGGACGATACTGTACGCGTTAAATTAATTGTTGTTACGTCAAGCTACGGCATTCGCTCAAACAAACACACACACACATCGGACGCACGGGAATTTCATGGATCAACCGTCTGGGCAAGCCCGGGCAGGAAGCGCGATTCTAAGCCGACGGTGAGCGACTTGCATTGAAAAGTTTTGCGTCATGATGTGAGCATTATTTAATTACTCGTAACAAAAGACGAGACCGGTTTTGTAGCTCATTTTGCAATTACTGGGCAACATTATTTTCACATTACTATTAAGAGAAGCTTTTAATTTTCGAAATTGAACTTTAGAGTCTCTAAAGGTTAGAGTTTTCCCAATGCTTTAAAAATGCTCCCAAAAGAGTTATTAAGCTTGAAATGCTTTTTGTAGTGCATAACTTCAGGCGTGCTTACTTTAAACAATTGCATACATTTAGGCGTTTTGGTACGTCGATACAGTTCTATGCCGAAGTTTTCAAACGCTTTTCAAAAATGAAGCTTTAATGTGATACACTTTTCAATCCGTGTAAATACAGTGACAAGCTAGCCTGTCCCCGGGAAGCTGCTGCGTCTCGCAACCGGTCGTTTGGGTAACACGTTTTCCACTCAACAGGTGAATCCGGCTTTTGGATCGCAATTAGGACGAGGATGATTGCTAAAATAGCACAGGGGACGTACAAGGAACAACACGCACATCCGCACACAGCCCAAACTTGTACCAATGGAATGGACGCACACATTGACAGCACTACACAAACAAACACACCATTCTATGTGGACATAGCGTTAACGTCACACTGGTGACCGAGAGGTGTGAGACAACGACAATTATGTATTAGTATGAATTTGCCGAGAGCCTGTGCCCGGGCAAGAATGACTGGGGAGCAAGGACCGTTTTCTACCTTTGGCCTACCTCTCCGCTGGACTGTCCCTACTTTCGCTTCACCGCATTCCATTCCTAGACCATCCCCGGGTGTTTAAATTGAGCTAACACGCGAGAAAAGGAATCGTTTATGACATCCGCTCGAATTGAATTGTCTACAAGCGCCCGTCCTCCGGGCCAGTTTCTCTTTCCGGACAGCTTCTCTTTCGTGCTTGCAAGGGTTTTGGTCTAAATTTAATGAAGCACACACACACACAGCCACAAGGAATGTGGTGGTAATGGTAGAGAAATGGCGAGAGCGGAGGAGCAAAAAAAAGGGGGAAAAAGAAAAGAAAGGTCATAACAGTTTGCCCTGTCGTTATCTCATTTCATCGCGTCCGGTTTGCGCGCACAAGTGTGGTTTCCGAACTTGATCCTTGGAGCACACCGCCACCGTCCGCCGTTCCCTCAAACGACGCCAAAAAACTTTCCACCGGAAATGGAAACTAAAAATAAACCAGACTGAAGGTGCTGGCGGCCACCCTTCGCTATAATATCCCCAGACCTTGGAACAAGCGAGCAGGGAAACATCATATCAAGGAATGTCTGCTGTCGGGTGGTGCGCGACAGGAAGGATAGGCAGGATTGGGGACGACCTTGTTTTTGCTTCTTTGTTCCCGTACACAAGACCCAAGACGGCACACTTAAATGGCAGTATTTATGGAAAGGAAAAACTTTGCCCAAACGACGTTAGGAAGGTAAGGGGAACACTAACTGTTATCGGGAGATTATGCGATAGCAAGGAACGCAGCACTGTAAATATGCCCCATTTTTAGTCCTGCTTTTGATCAAACGAAGATCAAAACGAAGGGGGCAAAGCAGGCAGGAGAGGAAGAGTGGTGCAGCTGGGTCGTGGCAGGAAAATGGTATTAAAATTTCATCGCCCCGTGTCCATCAATCTCTTTTGCGCCGCCACCACACACAGCGCGAAATGAAAAATGTTATGGCGTTAATCATAACACAGTGCCGCCACGAGGGGCAAGGATTAGACTAAAAAAACACTCCTCGATTAAGATGTCAAACTGGGAAGGATGTAGAAAAACATGAAAGTAAACATTTACATAGGCAAACCCAATTCCGGGAGCCATCAGGATAAAAATAATGAATAAAAATATGCTAAACGTGTTAGGAGAGATATGTTTAGACTCCGAGCAATGAAGGTTGCACAAGTCTTCTTCTGCTTTGGCACAACAACCGTTGACGATCAAGGCCTACCTAGTGAAGTGAGCTTGGCTTTCAGTGACTTATTGTTACCATGGCAGAATAGTCAGTCCTGTGTATGGGGGAACGGTCTATTCGGGGCTTGAACCCATGACGGGCATGTTGTTAAGTCGTACGAGTTGACGACTGTACCACCAGACCGGTTGCACAAGTACTAAGATTAAAACATACTGGAACAGAAATTCCAATTAAAAATTTATAACAAAACCCAAACATTTGACTTCACCAAGAGGCTGATCCATTAATTACGTAACGTCAAAACTTATTATGCTTCATTGCATTCCTCCCATTGTGTAACGAAATATAACGCTTGAAGGTATTTTCACTCCTCCCAATTGAGCGTTACGTAATTTATGGACAGCTCCAGAAAAAAAATTCAAACATTTTGTTGATTTATTGGGTATAATTGGGACGACTTCATACCAGGAAAGTGGATACTTAGAAGGTCCAGATTTAAAAGAAATAGAAGAAGTCGTTCATATGATACTTCAATCCAACACGATGATTGAAGGACCAATGTCATTTTCAAAAATTGCCACATTACTTATTCGATCTCAGCTTTCAAAAACAAAGCTCAACCTAGTGTACTTAAGATTACTTCACTTCCAATAGGGACACAAGCTAAAACAGTTAATAAATAACGCTCGTGTGCTTAATAATCTAGCCAAGCTATTAGTACCATACAACGATGTTTGATAATCAATGATGTTATAGCACAAATCGTTCTCAAACAACACCACCACCACCCACAACCATCTCCACAAGGATAATGTAACGCTGATGACACCCCGTTTCACTTGTCGGTACTCTCTCCGAGCGGTTCCATAAATTGATTATCATTATTAATATTTTTTCCCTCTCTCTCTCTCTTTTCTCCTAGTGTCTGATAAATTATACCGACGTGCCACCGACGCTACCCTCTGGCAACACGAGCGACGCCATGACGCGGGCGCGTGTGATGATTAATCACCCGTTTTGGGTGGCGTATGAAAGCGGTACGGTGACTTAAATCCACATTGATCGAACGATTACGCGTCCGTCGCCGATGTCGTGCACGAATCAATAGAACGCGTCATACACCACTCCTGGGAGGGGGAGGGAGGGGCAGGATTGTTGTGCCGTGAAGAAGAAGTACAGTGACAGCGGCGTTGCGTTATCGGATAAACTAAGCAAGCGGTGCACTCTCTCTTTCTCCCGGCAGAGGCGGGAGAAAACATTAAATAGCACAGCCTATTCGGGATCTGTTCCGATGTAATGGCATTAATGTAATTGAATCTACTACGCACGTTGCAATAGGTTGGTAACGGTTGGTGGCAGAGGACAGAGCTCCACACACTCGTGGAGCTTAGTAAAAGTACACTCCATTACACACATTGCGTCGATGGGTAAGCACAAAATTCCCGCAACCCGGCACGTGTTGATGGCTGTTCCCGAATGTTTGCGTAACTTTCGCGCCCAACGAGGTTAGATGTGAAACAAACCGAGTTACTGCGAATAAACAAATCATATGAAAATGCACGAGCTGAATGAAATTGGTCCCTACTAACTTATTTACGATTCCGAGTGCCGAGTGAAGGCTTTTTTTTTGTTGTGGGTCAAGATGCGTGTAGTAGATAGGAATTGCATACAGATAATCTATATCAAAAGGATGAAAGTTTCATTAATAGCATGGGTAGGCTATCGGCGGCCTACTATAATTACTTTGTTATAGTTCTGGGGTAAAATTGAAATATTGAAGTTATTTAATTTTTCGTGCTATTGTGCTGTTACTATTTTTCTACTGCTCAGACACAACATCTAGGTACTAGCTGGATGTTTGAAGTAATGAAAAAGAAATTAAAAAAGCGGAGAAAATTGGAAAAGATCTCAAGAGTCTCTAATACTGCCAATCAATCCATAAAGCACTATACGTGCAACACGTTCTTGAAAGCTTAAAGCTTAGAGTGCTCCCAAGCATTTACATCTCCCAACTTGTTACATCTCACCATAGAGTTTGACAATAAACCACTAAACATATCCGAGAAGATTCCCAAGAACGGAAAAAATATTTCACCTCGTTTGTTAACTTCACTCCACCTGGTGCTTCTTTCAAACAAATCCGGCTCGAAGGACCAAAATTTCGCGCAACTGCGCTTACTGCGTATTCGCTGCTTAGTTCCGTGCTGTTACGTGCTTGAGTCTATAATTGTGCCATGTTTAATCATTCTATTAACCGCGAACACCGTCAACAAACACACCATTTCTCAAATATTTTCAATTTGTTCATTGATAACAGGGAGGCAACAATTCATACTTAGTTGCAAAACAAGCGAACCGGGTACAGCAAAGCCATGCTCAATAATAATGCAATTAAATGAGGCTCTTTGCTCATAACTATAATTTGCAAATGAAGGTTAACAATAGTTGATTGATTTGTTTTACAAATAACAATTTATCATGCATCATTATGCGCCTTATTTTAATCAAACGATGTTCTATTCTTTCATCATAATGGCGTGGCAGCAGAAACGCGAGAGGTGAAACGTTTCGTAAAAGTTCTGTAAAATGAAAGGCAGTATCATTATTTGATAAACCGATCATAAAACCAATGTAGCATGGTAACAAAGGCACTGCTACTGTGTCTGTCTGCTCCTGTGCTGTGGTCTTCAACCAGCCATATATCTCAACAATTGAGCCTTTTTGCACATGACAGGTTTTGTTACTGTTCATTTAACCGCACACAATCGCTGTTTTATGCGTTCTGACAAGGAATAAATATTTTTAATTCCTTTGTCTTATTTTTCATTTCTCTTTTTCTCTCTTTCCCAAATTTGTTTTTTTTAACGATCCTGCATTGCTTACGCACCAACAGAAAAAAGCTTCAAAAAGTAACGCGTAAGCCTACCACAGAAGGAAGCTTAATAAAACAGGGCAGGAATCCTGGAACACAGGAGAAAGCATGCTTCTACAAACACCGCGCCCGTTTGCGTTCGATAATCAACGCTTGAGTAATTGATGAAAGCTTAAAAATAGCTGTAAAGTAAAAATACCACTGCGCAAGCATTTACCACTTTTCCGATCGCTTTGTGTCGGGATTTTAAACGTCACTTTTAATGTTTCGATATCCACCCACCCAGCGAAAACATAAAGAAACCTGTCATCATTTCCACATGCTCCTCCCTTTTTCGGTTGCTTCTTGGAGATGGGAAATTAAATTAAACCATATTCAACAAACACTCCCCCAGGCCACAGAGTCACAAGGAAAACACCAGTAGAACGAGGAAATGATTTGCAGCGACGACGAGCATATTATCATAATATGTACCAGAGGGGGATGCGTGAGGGTCTGTGCCATTTTTCATCCACTTGAGCGGGTGGGTAAAGAGATTAAAGGAAAGCAATCTTCATCATCACACATCTTGTTGGTACATTATTTCCCCCGGCCGTTGCCGCTGCCGCTGTCCGCCTGTTTCATCGAACCCTCCGTGCGAAGACACTGCCGTAAAAGCAGACAGGCGCGCATCGCTGCTGTTTATTGAAAATGTCAATTTTATATTTATTCGCTCCCACAAGAGCCCGATATCATCACGTCAGCGTGCTTCACGCTCGTGGCTGAACGCCAATCATCGGGTGGTGAGCTTGCCAGCACAAACTAGGCTAATGCTGCCGACGGTGATAAGAGCACGTTAGACGATGGCGACATGCGTTCGTCGAGCACGAGTCGAACGAGGGTGGCCGTGGGGTGTTCGATATTTGCAACCATAAGAGGTGTGTTTGGCTGAACGGTTTGTCAACATGCACATACACACACACACGGTCCACACGGCCAGTTAGGAACAAAACACACTTCACAAACTGAAGAAAAAGTTGACAATAAAGTAAAAAAAAGGTTGTGGAACGGTCGGCGATAAGATACCTTATGCCAGTCTTGCCATCGGCATAGATTGATAAAGACATGTGTTGTTTAACTCATCAGATTTGCTAGCACTCACACGAGGAAACAACAGTACATGTCTTTATGCCAGAATAATCATGGCGTGGACAGAGAAAGGCTTTAAAAATATAATACGTAATTCTACTCAGAGCATTTCACGTACTCTCTGTGTTTTCCTGTTATATGCTGCTCTGAAGCAGTTCAAAATGCTGTTAAATTATGAAAAGCGCACAATAAAACAACCCTACACGAAAAAAAGACTGCATCACGCCACGGTGGTGTGCTCGACCGTCAACCGATACTTCAACCAATGTTTTCTTTGGTCAAACTGTTAATGTTCGGATGACGTCACCGTAACGCCAAAGTCGCGTTATTAAATCTAAAGCCGTAACATCAATGAGAGAGTTGTTATTACTTGAACTGTCAAATCTCAAACCCCACACATAAATGGCATGCCTGAATGTCGCAAGTACTGAAAAAAGGACCTTAACATTATATCAGTATTCAATTTTTCAAAAAATTCTCTCATCACTTCTGATGCCGTGACTAGGATACGTTGAAAACAACTACCGTATGCAGTAAAAATACTACAATATCCTGCTAGAGATAAGGTCAGAGATCAGTCAAATTGTTGTTATTATGTGCAAAGAGTACATAATTTTGTTTTTTTTTCATATGATTTTGACATTTTGGAGTCAGCAACGATGCTTGCTGTGCTCACTGTCTGTCGATTTCCATCTCTTCCTCAAGAGATGGCTAAAATACTTATCGAAAGGTTGTTGTTGAATATACCATAAACGTCATGACTTGTTTGTGAGTGGTAGACAACAAACGTGTTTCATCAATCGAACATTGCTTCACAGTTGTTAATTGGGAGCGAAAAACGCTTAAAGCCCCAAAAATTGCTGCTATCAATTGCTGACATAGCAACCAGAGCACCCGGGAAATTGTATTCCCTCCCCAATGCATGCGAGGAAATAATCCTTCCAATCGCATTTATTCTGACACCAGGGGCTCCAAACAAACCGCACACACCTTCTTTCACGCACACGCCACTATTATCGCAGGCATCCACATAACATGGCCGGCAATAAAAAAAAGGGTACGTATCTGCAGTGCCGTTTTCCTCGTACGCTGATAAAGAACCGGTCTGAGAGGCGAGGGCGTTTCATTCATCGTTGAGGACAAAACAGCATTTGGCATCAAACGATACGCCGCCCTTGAGAGTCACACCCAGAAACACAATGCCATCGAAAGAGTGCTGTCGGGGACGCACTGCTGTGGCTCTCTTTCGGGGAAAGCCTTTGGTGGACGGTTTCTTGCAGTTTGTTTGTTTTGTAAAAGGTGATAAAAATACTGAAGATAATAACGGAAGGCTGAAGTTGTTTCTTGCTCGAATGTTCAACTCGATCTGTCTCCATCTTTATTGTCCTTCTTCGTTGCGTTTCGACAGTTGTCAGTGTGACAGCAGAATCAAGGTTCTTAATGGTTGACGTATGATTCTGAGATGTATATAAAAAT
>AXCO02012995.1:0-11705 GCA_000473525.2 Anopheles melas
GACACACTTTGGCGCGAGACAGATCGATACGGTTTCGTTTTGTCGTCGGAAGCATCGAATGGCAAGTGGAAAGATTTACGCCACTGCTCTTCATCTTTATGCCCGGGCGACAAGATGTTTTGCTTTTTTTTTTGTTCGTTTGCTGCCATTTGCCGTGGAATATTTACTCAACGATCGCTACCAATCGAGCACCGGTGGTTGACTCCATTTCGGTTCGATAGGGGTTTTGGAACAAAATATGCATCAACTCGGTCTCCCGCAACTCCCCGGATCAACCGGAAGGTTGGGATCATAATCGTTACCGTGATTTACGCTGCCCGAATTTAAAGCGATCGAATCAGGTCGAATGAATTTGGGCTTTTCAGCAATAAAAAAACAATCCCCGGCAGTAGGGGTTTGAATTTTTGAACACAACATTTGTTAAAACCTTTCTTCCCTCGCTCTCCCCTTCTCTCACGCGGGGACACGCGACGTAACAACAACAACAACTACTACCACCGGTGAGCTACCACTCACGATCACCTTTGATCGTGCGTTTGGCGTGCCCGTGTCATGGGCTGTGAGTGTGTGTGTGTGTGTGTGTGTGTGTGTGTGTGTGTGTTAAATGAAGCGAATACATCTTCTTTGCGTGCCTTTTCAACTTGTATCTCGCCCCTTTAGAGGGGCATCACTTTTCCATCCCCGCGAGTGTGTGTGGGACAATGATGATGCTGAAGAAGAAAAAAAACCCCCCCGGACCAAAATCTCATCATATTTTCGTAGTCAACAAAGTGAATTCAATAAATCACCAACCATTCCATTAACATTTGCCGTCCAGTCCAATCCAACAACGACTTAATGCCTTGACGACGGCCGGTCCGAGTTGCGACGTAACGAAATCAAACCACGACGAACCCGGTCCCCGACATTACGCCGTTGGAGAAACTCCTCGGCCGACTGCGAAGGCTAATCGGAATTAATGGAATCGATTATCAATTCGCTAATTATGCAAATAATCCAGCAAAATACGAGCATGTGTGGTTGTGATTGCATGGGTCGTTTCGGTACCCAGGGATGTGTGTAACGAACGAACGACACGGTCGAGCGTGGTCGGTATACAATTGGCATACTACAATCTAGATTACTTATGCAGTGTGGCAGGTTTTTTGAAAAGTATCACGCTGATTTTACGATGCTGTTGAACTGTTGCCAATAGGAACTGCCCATTACCTTTTTCGCCGGGGACCATTGTGGGTTCGTTGCTTGACTCTGTTTTTTTTAACAGCTCTTTTTCTTGATTCGTCAACGTTTTAAGCACCTCCTGCTTGCCAATACTGTCCAATGGAACAATGCACAACATCATTTCTCTTACCCTAAGACGCAACCTTTCAATGGGTGTATTAAATCAAGCACTGTGCACACACCCTGGAAAGCAATCGCAACCATCATCCACCGTAAGTGCGTTCAATTCGTTTCTACTTAATTACGCTAAACACATCCTCCCGATGAAGTCCGGCACCGAAATCAAATCGACGCCCGGTTGGTAAGGCTGGACCGGGCCAACCGGGCAGCTGGCCCACAAGAGGCTGCATTCAAATTGTGCATTGGATAATTTATTGAGTCTGAGTGCAAGATTTCCGTGTTGCGGATCCGGTCGTGCATCCGATGTCCGAATGTGCCCGCACTGCGCGACCGCCTTTCGGCCTGCCCGGTCGACGGTCTACGACAATTTGATTCCGGTAGCGGATGCTGTACGACGACGACGACGACGACGGCAACAACCACGACGCCGATGGTACCGTCGCTTCCCGTGGTACGGGGTTTTGCAATGTCCAGCAGGCCTAGGTCCGGGCGGCAGCACCGGCAGCGATGAAGCTGTTCGACATAGTTACGTGATTACCGCTGGGCCTTTGGTGATTAATCTAATTGAAAATCGGGAAGATTTACACGCTGAAAATACTAATTAGACGGTGGTGGCTCTTCCCGGGGCGCCACCACAGCGCAGCATTGCCGCAGTCCGAGATTTATCACGGGCGTGCGATTGACAAGGCAAAGTTGACAATAATTCATGAATTAATTACGAGCTTCCCGTTGGCCGTTTGCTGGCACGCTTTAACTCCTCCGGGTTGTGCTTGTGTGTATGTGTGCTCTAATTGTTCGCCTTCGTTCGCATGTTTACAGAGATGCGCAGTATAAATTTAATACTCTTAAAAATAAATGCCATCATCGGACGCGGGGACACGCAAAGACCTTAACAGGTATATTCAAAACCGATTCTGCTCCTCATTTCAAGCGTCGTAAATTTATCTTTCACCGTTCACTCCCGCTAATTAGGCGTCCCCATAACGCGAAAAACGAGCACCGGGACGCACCGGGTTTTTGTTATAAAGAAGGCTGCGAACGACCGTAGCGCGCCCGAAAGGTGAACCCGATTCGCACAAATAAAATTGTTATAAAATTTTACAACGGCGTTAAAAATATTTATGACATTTCCCGTTCCGTCCGCCGGCTCGCGACGCTGCGTTATGCTCCGGTAACCTGGCTCCGCTTGGCCGAGGAAGATCGAGCGAAGAAGAAAGTGAAACTAGCTTAGCTTTGACGAGAGTTGACATCTTTGGTTTGGATTGATCGAGCCCGCCGTTGCACTGTGAAGTGGTTCAAAAGCCCCCCAAAAGGGAAGGTGGTCGGATTGTTCGAGAGAATAACTGTGTTTCGGCGTGCGCACCGCGGCACACCACGGGAATCGCGGGGATAGAAATGCGGTCAACGTACTCGATAATTGTCGGCTTATAAAGAAATTTATGAGCCTTTTCGAGAACTGGATATGAAAAGTGGTATGTCCGTATGTTTTTTTTTTTTTTTTGGTTGTTGTTGTACAAGCTTTGTCGTATCTTCTAGTGTTGTTTACTCCCTTTCGTCACACCTTTCGTGTGAGTTGTGTGACAACTGTGGGCCAGTATTATTATCACGCCTTACGTCTTTTTCTTTACATATTGGTAAAAGCGTTAATCGGACTAACGGAAAGCGCAACTTTTAAACTTCTCAAGCAATCACTTTCATTTTATATTCAACGACATTGTTTCCAGGCAAAATTGTTCACCGTATACTTGAAGCTTTTTTATAATGTATTTTAAATTGTTCGAAAATTTTAAATTTAAAACAAATTGGTACTGTAAACGGAGCAGCTTTGTGCCCAAAGTAATTTACAGCTCATAATTGCTCCAAAAGGTACAAATTAATGTATCTCTTTGTTGAACATGAGAAACTAATATCACTATCTAATGATGAAATGATACAAAAAGCCCACAAAAATTATGAAAATTTGATTAGTAAAAAGAGAACTTTTTGCTTTTTTAATGTGAATTAAATAATGAGGGAAAAAAGGGATATCGTAATAATCAATTTATGGAAAAAATAATTTAAATTCTGTTTCAAGCTGATAAAAACATCCGTGACTAAAAATCTATTTTCTTACATTTTTGCCTTAATTTACATATTTTTCAATTTATTTTATTGCTCCTAAACGAAGATAGTATTCATTATTTCAAAAATATATTACACGTATAAATTAAATATGGCTCTTCTACAGTTACTTATCTTATACATAACATAATTGGTGAAGGACGTCACTTTCGGTCCAATTAAAAAGTACATTTAATTTACACTTTTGCTATAAATTAGAATTTTTTGTAGAAAGATGTTAAAAACAATCACAACTGCCTACAACAAACGAAATCTTTGATAAAATCTCGCTAGCAAATCACTCGCTGTACTAGCTGTAAGGTAACACATCAGCAACAGCAATCGATTGGACCCCATTTGGCATCAGAATTAATGACGATTGCATGTTACGGAGCACTAAGTAACACACCGTATCGTTGGCCCTTCGAAACACAGACACACACACATACACACACACACAGCATACCACAACCATTACCTACGTACAATCAATCACCCTTTTCGATTGAAACCGTGCAACAAAACAACGCCAACTGGAACCCGTGGACGAGTGGACGAGCGCCAAGCAACCTTACCTGCGTAATTTATGCTAGCGTCTGTCAAACGTTCGCTTAAGCCATAAATAATAACATTAATTAATTACCTTGCCCCCGTGCTGCTGAAGTTATGAGTGAGCAGCGCTGTTGTGCTGTGTGTATGTATGTGTGTCAAATGCCTTATGCAGTTCCGAAAAGTTCGCTATTATTTTATCGCTACGAAAGTTCTTACAGTAATTCATCTTCTTATCGATAAAAACGGAGCACATGTTTCTTAATAGTTACAGCATGCATTTACATTACACGATCATCCTTCAGTGCCCCTTTCTCAGTGTTGTTATGATACCATTGGGTGCGAATTTTCAGCATACAACCAAAATTAAAGCTATCTCATCACTTTACCTCACATTATTCCAAATGAGCTAATTGTTGTATCGTGATGGAAGCAATTGCCAGCCAATACTACTACTGCCCCCTGGAAGGCTGAATTCGATCACGTAACACTTGCAGCACACACACACAGAGTATCAGGCGCCCCGTCGGCGACTGACCACTGGATCCCGTGTGGCTCATTGTTTCATCCCTAAAAAGAAGTCTCATAAATCTCGGCCTGTTTGTTTACGGAATCGAATGAGTTATTGGGGAAGCCGGGAGTCTTGGTCGAGCAACTGCGGGCGAACATTCCGCGCCAAAACTCGCACAAGAACCGGACAGCAGGCGCTGAGGCACAACAGCAGCGTCTAATTATTCTTCACTGGAAATGTAAATAAATACGTAAATCAAATATTGAATTCAACAATTAATTCGACGAAAGTGGGACGGTATCAACAGCCGAGGTGCAGACATCACAGGCGTCAGGGTAACATTGTTGTTACATTTTCCCATTTCATTTGATTTTTTTTTTCATCTTCCTTCCTTTGCTCATGTACGCAAGAGACCTTTGATAGCATTAAGCATTGAGTTTCCGTTACAGAACAACGATCGGCAGCAATGATTAACTCTCAAAACACCTTTTGAAGTTTGAGAATCACAAAGCCACTGTTGGGCCGTTTGGCTGTAGAAAAAAAGAAAGAAAGAAAGAGCTACCGGCACCGGCTACTTCGATGCCCTCACGGTGGCAATGAAGCGTAACACTACAAACAACGTGCTCGCTGCGCAACGGGCCGCGCATAAGCAACGGCGACCGTGTGTCTTCGCGCGGTTACCTTTACACGTCGGCGGCCGGGATCGCTTGGACCGCCACGGGTGATGAAGTGTTGAGGACACAATGCCAATTGTGCGTCGAACGAACCGTCGTGCTGACTCTGTCGCTCGTTCGACCACCAGCGCGCAGGCATCGTGTGTGGTCGGGCAGGCATTGATGCTGCTGCAGCATTCGTCTGTTGATGCTGTGCTTGCCCTGCTCAAACACGTTGCCCACTCGACGAACGGACGAACGGACCCATCCCCATCCACCATCACCACCACCACCGAAGCACGATATTTCCGGCGGCCGCGTCGTACATGCTCTCCTCTGCGATGTAAACATGTCAGAATGTTTGGACTGGACAAAGTGAGCGTGAAGCGCGCGCGCGCTATTGCCTCGGCGATTGTGGCAAGCCAAAAGGTGCGAAGAAACCGTTGAAGTGGCAGCGGGCAATTTGCTCTTTGGGAGCAACATTAGACGGCTAGACCGAGATGCACTCCCCTTCCTCTGCGTTGTGCTATATTTACATTGCTCCTCGCTCTGTCGCACTGTCTGCCGATGAGACGGGCCACAGGTTTGATTGGACCACATCGCGTACTGCGTTGATGGGCGACAAGCGCGTCAATTGTGCGTCTGGCGAGATGAAATAAATACTTGGCACAATCAATTAAATTTTGCCAAACGTGCCATCGACTAGTACTATCGCAATTTGCCAAAGCCAAAAATATGAGTACAGAGCGTCACTTATGGTCGAGGTCTCTAGAAACAGTTCACACTTTCTTCAGGCATATCAATGATAGAGGCAAAACGGGAAACACGAATCTCAGCCCCTCTACACAGCTTCCCACTCTCAAAACCATCCTTGCATCTCAATCATCATTCAACGCTGACGTGTAACACATTGTAATTGTACGCTCATTATTCCCTTCACTTATAACGTCACTTCGCGGCTTTGAGTACATAATTTTGATTGCTGAGTGATAGAGCATTTACTATCCACCGTCAAACAACGTGTTGAGCAGCGCTGCTCGTCTCAGCTCAAACACGGCGTACCTGTTGCCACTTTTGACAGTGGCTTTTGAGGCCGACGTGGCCTCACGACGGCGTCATTTTCGGTTTGCAAAACAAAAAGAAAACCCCCGAATGCTTTGACCATTTCAGGATGTAGCTGCAAACCCAAACTGGGCAGGCCCCACTTCGCTTGCGAGCATAGTTCGATCATGTCCTATCTCTTCTTGTCTAGGTTTCAAATTGCAATAAACGACCAGCGCCACACGACAGCAGCTTATCGAAAGGAAAGCTGTGCATTCGTAGATAACTGCTGTGACCTGTCGGGCGGTCGGTCGGTCGGATGGTTGGTTGCTTGTGCATGATTGACATCGATGGACCGCACTTCACAGCACTGCCGAATTTCGAGTTCGGTTTGCGCGATTGACATACACGCGAGAGATTTACACCGGCACACTTAATCGTGTCATGCATCCACAAACGTGTGCGCCATCATGGCTCATCTCACGGGCGTCAATCTTCTAAGAGGTGGGGTTAGGCCATCTCAAAATGATGATGATGAGGACGATCCGATGTATGCCAATTGGCGGTAATTTGTGGGTCCTATTTCCTTGCATGGTTTCAAGGTCTATTAAAAAAAAGTTGTTAAAGAAAACTGATCATCTATTGAAAAATGTGATAAGTAATCATATTAAACAGTACATTGTCTTCTTCTTCTTCTTTGGCTTAACAACCGTTGTCGGTCAAGGTCTGCCTGTACCACTTGTGGGCTTGGCTTTCAGTGACATATTTGTATCATCAAATGTTAATCGATAAACGATCATTATATTACAATTCTTTAAAATAATAATTTACAATAGAATTTTGAGAACTTAAAAAAATCAGAACTGAATTAGAACTTCACAGTATAATTGTATGCAGAGTTGTTACACACATCAAAAATATTTAAATTCATTAGAAATATAAAAAGATACATGGTATAAAAAATGTCAAAACCAAGTCTACATAGATACACTCCATTAACATTTGTTCTGATCCTTGTCTGGTTGGTAGATTGTAGATCCATCCCGTTCCGAAAAATATAATTATCCAATCTCGTTCCGAAATTATCCAATCATTGAACGTCTGAAATTTGTCTAAGTCAATCAGAGTCTAAGTTTGCCTAATTCCAAAAGTCCCTTCATTGTTCGAATGCCAATGTTCTAAAGCCGAAACGTCCCAAAGGAAGATAGACTAACGTGATCTGACTTAAAAAAAAAGACAAAAGAAAAGTTTAAAAAAAACACCCAACTTTTTCAATTAACACCTTCAAATGGACTGCAAATTTGCCCAGATGTTTATAATTATTCATGCAAACCAATCCATTTCTCGATGACATGATGTTGATAGCTTGTCTCGCGCGTGGTGCTAGCAGGAAACAGCTTAACGCGCCTCACTCCGATGACCAGCCAGCCAGCCAGCCAGTTGTGACACTAAGTACTCCACAAAGGCCGATTTGCAGACAAAATTTAGCAGCAAATGCAAACCACAACACAAGCACACACAGACACAGCCACTGGCCAAAGTGTACCTCCACCACACGTACGCTCTTGCCCACGCAACGAAAAACACAACCGCGCACGCACACGCTTCGGGAGGATGAAATATTGTCCGGTTGTGAATAATTGACAAGATAACTCTCAGTCGTATTAGTATCAATCAAATGTTATAGACCGCCCGACGAAACCGTCTGCTTCGCTGGACTACATGCAGCAGCAGCAGCAGCAGCAGCGGCAACAGCGATATCACGCGAACTCCCAGCACTTCTGACAACCATGGCCAAACCAGCAACCAGCAAGTCTGCAGGCTTTTACACACTTTCGCATCAACCGACCATTCTCGGCCATTTGATGGAGGGTGCTCCCCCCCCCCCTCCCCCCCTCCCACGGCTCCACCTTCCTCCGTAATAGAGAAATGTTTGGCCTGACAGTATGGCACTTGAGGCTCGGCCACTCGGGCTCGATGATACTTTGGCTGTCTGTTGGGCCATCTATCAAGCTCGCTGGAAGCGTGAATGACAATGACGCTTTCGGACGGTGTGACGATGAGCGCTTCGTGTGCGTGTGTGTGATTCGCGCCTTGTAATCAATATCGCCTACATGGGGCAGTCCAGCCGGCTTGGATAGTTCACGCTGGTACTCGTGCTGCTGCTCTTGGGGTTGATGGAGTATGTGCCCCAGCAAAAGGAGTGAAGATGTTGGAGGTCACTTGCAAAAACTACAACTTTTTAAAACAACTCTCATGTCTTTTCTGAGCAAAAATCCCCGAAAATCAACAGCTTCTTAAAAATAGGTCCACCTCCTCCTCCGAACAATAGCTAATAATTGTTCTCCCCAAATCTGTTTCGAATCGAAAGTCAATTAGCCACACTTCGCACGAGTAGCGCCGTCGTGGTGAGGTTGACGTTTGCTGTTGTTCCGAGCGCAACATGAAAAATCTATGCTTTCACCCCGTTTCCAGGCGACCACTTCCAACCCCCTGTGTGACACGCGTTGATTAGTTCCGAACGTCTGCAGGGACGACATTTTCACACTGCGTTAACCTCCACCTCCCATCATCCCGCAAATCATTCGGTGGGCATGGAGACCTTCTGCATCGACCAGGGGGCTACCGGTGATTAATTGTGCTCAATTAGGTCGATAGTTTTGGCGTCTTTCTTTCATGCGGACGAACGGTTGCGCTAGTCCGCAATACTGCTGCTGCTGCTGCTGCAAACGTGCCCCCAGGGTGGGACAATAAATCAAATTTGTCTAGAACGAAACATTCATCAGTCACCGAAAGAAACATACGTATTTATAGCCCCCCCCCCCCCCCCCCCCTCGAGCCATTCTTGCTTTTCGGTCTGCACGGTGAAGAACCACGTGTGCCATCTCTCTCTCTCGTGGAAGGCGGACGGTATAAAAATGACGAAAAGACGATTGACAACAATCACCGCCTGCCCGTTGCTGTACTTGTTGCCGTCACCAGTGTCGTCGTCATCGTCATCGTTTTTCGTCGTTGTCATTGAGGCAGCACACCAAGAAGCTTTAAGAAAGGGTCACACGGATCATGGTACGAGGCGAGATCGATGGATCATCCTGCGATTCGTACGGGCAGCACAGAGAAGAAGCTGGATGTATCATGAGGTTGAGATAAAGATGTGAATGTCTTTCAACCTAGCGGCATGGCTCACAACACTTCCGAGCTCTTTGCTTATAATCGAATCGGTGTTGGGTGCGGCCTGGAGAGAATAGCAAAAAAAAAAAAAAACAGGCGTCCCGTACGCGAGGAAGCGAGAATTTCTCCTTCGCAAAGGATGATAAAACTGTGATCATAAGCGCAACTGGAGTGATTGACGATTTCGTGTTGTCCCGTGACACACCGGCAGGGAACCGTGCCATTCAACCGTGTCACCGTGTGGTCAGATAGATGGCAATCGATTTCCGCGACGCGATTAATGGAAAGACTCCCGGACGTCGTTTCCATCTCCCTTCCCCCCACCGGTCTTTTACTATCAAGATTGAAGCTACGGCGATGCAGTTTTGCAGTCATTGTCCTGTCCATCATATTTTGTGCTTGCCCGCCTTTTTGGGTATAAGAAAACAGGTACGCGCGGTACTGGTTGGCAGGGGCGTTTGCAATCGGATACGTTCAAATATCATCCGACGGGACGGACAGGGATTTTCGGGATCTTTACATCATCCTCTAACACTGCGTTGTGCAGTGCATGCACAGTGATGGATGCATTCAGCTGCTAGTTTAAGCTCCTTTTGAAAGCTCTTAAGTATCCTGTTTACTTGCGCCAAACAAACATTGAAAGGAAGCAAAACAACAACGGATTTTCCTACAGAACAAAGGAAACGATGGAATTCATCATCATCATCATCACTTGGGGGTTTAAAATTAAAAAAAAAAAATCCCTCCTCACCTTCGCAATTGACGCAATGATGTCATACCAATCAGCCAGCCAGCCAGCCCAGTCTCGGTGCGTAATTCGTTCGTGTGAAAAGCGCCCGGCAATGTCCATCATCCATCATGTCGCGACGCTTGACCATCAATTTGTCACATGAAAGAATGCTGCGAGTGAGTGAGTGAGTGTTTCTGCTGTGTTTATAAATAATATAAAATATGGGAACGATGAATAAACCGTATAGTGCCGCGCGATGGTTTATTTATCACCCATAAAACACCTACCTTCTCCTACTTGGCACATTGGCCGCGCTGAGACTTTTCGGTTCGGTGGTGTCTTAGGGGACGTGTATTGCCCGCGAGCATGACGTGCACACTCTCCCCGGGATCGGGCGGTGTAAATCACAATTTGTCAATCCTGGAATGCATCTCGGCAAAGCCAAACGGACGTGACAGCATCGTCACCGGGTTTCGGCTCAATATTGCTAACCATGTACCAATATATCTTGCCTTCTCTCTTGATCCCCCCCCCCCCCCCTTCATGTACCTTCCCCGTACCGTACGACTGCAAGTGAAGAGTTCTCACTTTCTCACCCCTCGCCTGATGACTTCACGCTTTCTTGGACAAGATTAATGGTCCACTTGTGGGAGCTGAGAGAGAGAGAGAGAGAGAGAGAGGTTGCCCAAAAACCACACACATTTTTGAAAAATTCGTATAAAACCTTTCTCTTGAAATATGTTTAATAAAATGTATAAAAAAGTATGACCTTTCCATTGAAAATGTTCTTCATTACTTCCGTGTTGCTATTACTGCCTGCTAATTAGCTTGCGGAAAACCTGGCCCAATAATTCTCACACCTGTAAGTTTGGCGAAACAGCGTACACTGCATTAACACTTCCTAATCGATTTCCGAACTGCTTCGTGCAAATAAATTATCACACATTAAAACGTGACATTTTGACCCCGGGACAGGTTCAGCACACCACCTCACCACTTCCAGCTACCACTTCCAAGCAAGCATAATGCAAAGCCGGAACAGAAGCTGTATCACAATTAATGATTCGTTGGGGAATGATTTTACGCATCCAACCGCCCATAATTTAACGTATCAAATAGCGATCGACAGTTCATTGGGTGCCATCAGTTTTCGGGACAGGAGGAGACGAACGCACTCGTGCCGCGCTTTACTTCGTACGTGTCCCCATTCCCAATTCCCACTCGCCATTACTACCATGTCCCTCCCCCTCTCCCTCCACCCTATCAGAAAACGTGTGGTACGTACAGGCATTTCAACTTTATAATGAATCTGTACGCTCACCGATCAGTATGCAGCGTAGCGTAAAATATATTGTCAAAAAAGCCACCCCAAAATCGATCCAGAAACGCGACACACACACACACACACACAGACACATGTGTATGAATTGCATAAAGCTGATAAGCTACCAGTTTTAAATTATAGGCGCACCCAAGCCTCCCCTCTCCCCCCCCCCCTCCCCCTCACGACCGAGCGTGATCGTTCACTGCCCATCCGTGGGCAGCCAGGGATCACCGGACAATGAATTAAAATTTTTAATGTACACATTCAATCACAGCGCTCCCGATT
>AXCO02012999.1:0-10692 GCA_000473525.2 Anopheles melas
ATATTTAACCACAAATTCTTGATTTTTGTTTGAAATTTATCTTATGTCTATCCTAAATCAGAAAATGTTTATAACCTTCATTTTATTTTATATTCATTTTTTTTTTATATATATTCATTTTTTTTACCAATGAGAATATTTGAAATTTGCCATGAATTATAGTGTTTTTTGTTATGACAATGTGCTCTGTTAACCGATTTTTTTTTCAAATATCTTCCTCAGAACGCAATATCACCTTTGTATAGAATTGTCATTTCTCAACAGCACGGATAAACGGATAGCTGGATAAAACCGGGTACCTTTTATAAACGGCGCTCCACTGTATTAATTTTACTTCAAGCACTGTTAATACGAAACATTTCATGCGAAATGTTTCATAATCGTGAAAACATTCGCTTGGCGTCCGCCATGAAAGGTCTTTATGATCGTGTAATGCAAATCTGTCAAACCTCTTTCGGTGGAACAACCCGCCAGATTGCTGACCTTGAAGATAAACAATCAACAAATAACAAACTAGAATCGGGTGTTAATAAAATGTAATTATTAGCTTAAATCAGTAAAACGCATCCTAACGACACCGTTTTAAATTTATTTAGTAGATGTACGAATCACTTCTAGCGTACGGAGTCGGCAATGGAGTCAGTAATGTAATACATAAGTTTTGTTTGTTTTGTAATTTTTTCTTCCTACAGTTTCCCTCCAAACCTTACCAATGGAAGACTACGGACCGGCGATATCCACACCTTGCCAGCCTAATCAGGAACCTGCAAACGTCGAACAGCCTGTCTATGCGCAACTAATGCCAGCGGCCGTGATGGCTGTCGAAGCATATTCGTTTGAGCATCCTAGTGAAGTGGGACCTGTGCCTAATTTAGTCACAGCGGTGCCGGTCATCGAAACTACACACCCAACGGCAATATGTGTCCTTGATTCGGGTCCAATTTCAGCTAGTGGAACTCCGTATCCCCTGGACAACAACCCACCAGCACAGCAAACTCACTCATCACTGTCTGCCTGTAATGAGCCAAGCACGGATTTGTCAGCAGATGTTCAGTCATCCACACAAGCTTTGTATTCTGTTGCCGAAACAACTGCATGCAATGGCGTGTCATTACCCGCTGGTGGTAGTCGTATCGATGCACCAACTATGATGGATTCCAGTGTAACAGAATCGTCTGCATTTATATCGGACTCCACTTCCGGCCTTCTAAATCCTGCCATGGATGTGTCTAATGATAGACGACCAACGAAGGCAACCGATGGGGATAGTCCTTCCGAACCTTCCGAAAGCAGTGACACGTTCGATAATGAAACATTATCAAAAAATCGTACTGAAAATGATGGCGATAGCGCAACGAAGGTTCAGGAAGCAAACAACGAAAAACTGCAATGTGAATCAACAGATTGGCGCACACAACAACAAGAACTGCCGACAACTGAAACGCAATCCACACCTACCGCCGACGAAGAAGAACTAGTTGAATCCCACCACGACGAGGATGAAAACAGTAGCGACTCTGTGATATCGGATGAAGACACCGAAAATTCAACTAATGTTTCATCGCTGTTCAAAAATGTCGTACTAGTACAGGCACACACTTTAGCAATGGAGGAAACCGATCCGGAAGAACCCGTAACATCGCCGACAGCATTGGACGAAACAGAAGTGGACACGGATCCAATCGTTACTAGCTCGGTGGAAGATATTGGTCGGGAAGAGGAATCGGAAGCAGACGAAATGGTACTTCCAGCTGGATTGTTTATCGACGAGACGGAAGATGTTCCGAATGGCGAAGTGATGGAGGGTGTGGCTGTTGGTCAGATGGGTCAAATCGTTGCCCTAGATGCTCCTATCATTGATTCAAACGATGAGTACGATCCACACAATGGAATTGACGGTAATGATGGAAAGGATACATCTTGTAACGCTAATGCAACAACTGCAAGCACGAAAACGTCCGATAATATGGATACTTTTTCTCTTTTTTCAGATGGGGAAGGTTCTAAAGGACGATTAATCAAACAGCACACGTCACAAAAGTGCCAAATGCGGAAACGTAATCGAATTGCAATTGCGGAAAAAGATAAATTAAATGACGAGGAAAATAAATCGAAAAGGTACAAAGAGTACCGTAAAACGAACGATGAGTAAGTAAATGATAAGTACATGTTACGCTATGCAGTATTTTTCAATTTATTTATGCACTGTTTCACAGTCCTTTCGGTTCCTGTTCAAACTCGTCGAGTGAAGATGTGCCGAACGATATCTATTTCGGCGCATCCGATCGCGTATACACCGTCAGCACTAAACTACACTGGCAGCATCAAAAGCAAAAGGGCAGAAAGCATCATTCGCGAGCAAAAGTCAGCACCGATCGAGACGATGATGGGGTCGAGTCGAGTGACAACGAGGAAGAAGAGTGGGTCCGACGAAAGGCAAAAAAGGCGGAAGAAATAGCACGCTTGAAACTTCCCGCCTATCAGCAGCAACAATTGCAACAATTGGTGCTGAAGAAACATCCAAAGCGTGACCGGTTTTACGACCGTTCGCAGGATATTCCGAATGATATTTACTTTGGAAACGTTAATGGTACTGCATCTGATAATAATATTTCGCTGAGGCATTACAAGTATTCCAAACATTATCTCTGTTTTAGTTCCATTACATATTCTTCATGCTAGCAGCAGTAGCTCGTCGGACGAAGAACCGTGGCCTGATAGGAGTGTGAAATCCGCATCAACTGTTGGAGCTTGCAGCAAGAAGTACCGTCAATTGGAACACGTACACAAGAAAACGAATTCTTCTTATTCAAAATCTTCCAACTACCGCATTTACAAGTAATTTGACAGACACTGCAGACACTACAGAGACAAATAGTATTAATTTTCCACATATGTTTTCTTAGAAACCGATCACCGAGAGCGGAAGCAGCATCCAACCAGGGAAGTATACGTTCCGTGCATAAGATGAAGGAATATCTAAAAATGGCTGGATTTCGGCACATGCGCTACCAAAAGCTTTGGCAAGGCTGTGAAACCAACCAGGATCGTGCGGAGGCAATATTACGCTTCCTCCAGGAGCAGGGCCTCCAGGGTGAGCCAACGGATGAAAAGTGTCGCGAGCTTCGCAAACAAATCCAGCTTCAAAAGGAGGTGGAAGTTTTGGATACGAGTGTGATTATTGGTAGCGGAGAAGGTAAGAAAGCAAACGAAAATGTAGCGGTAACATTGTTGCTAACAGCTATAAACTTACAGGACGTGTAACAAGGCAAAGGGCAAAGAAAGTTTCGGAATCTTCTACTACAGAACCGGTTGTAAATAATTTACCGGAACAACATCTGCAAAGCAAGGAGGAGAAGGAGATACAAACTCAACCTACAAGCTGTGAAACAATTGAGCAGGAATCGCAATGCGTGCAGCCTTCATCAGAACGGCAACAACAGCAACAGGAGCAGGATGATCAGGTTGCACATGTTCCATCGGAACAGTGCGAAGAACCTACATTACCAATAGGTGAAAACTCCAATGGTTCAAATACACCATTAAACGGATGATTTTTTATTTTCATTTCCTCAATCCAGAGGAATAATTCTAAACATATGCATGTATGTTATTGTATTTTATTTTCATTTATTTTGATAGTCACTTCATATTTTAATTATAATGTACACTACTACATAGTCATTGGCAAAGCCATCACACAAAATGGATGAAGTAGTTTCTCTTGTCACAAAGTAAGGCAGAAGGTGCAATTTGTTTTGTGATTTATTTTGCCATAAAATAGCATAAAATAGTAACAGTGATAACTGTAAGGTGAATAAGCAAAATTAACATTTATATCAATACGTCATACTAATCATTTATCTGCAAAAATGCCTTTGAAGATCAAAACATCATTTAGATTCACTCTATGTGGAACATATTGTAAAGAAACTGAATAATAAATCATGTAAGTTTTTATCCACAACAATTTGGAAGAAAATAAATTAAATTTTAATAAATTACTGTAAGAAAACACAGCATATGTTCACGTGTTCCTTATGTCCTGTTGATATTAATGTTATGTATAGTATGGTTTATTATGCTACACCCATCAATAATTTGCCAAGGACCAAGGAGTTTGCGAGCTTTTTTTAGAGACCAAGATTTGTATGACCAAGAATTTTCCGTCCAAGGAATTTGTATGACCAAGAGCATTGCGACCAAGAACTTTGCCACCAAGACTTTTGCGACCACGACTTTTGCGACCAAGAATATTGCTACTAAGAATTTTGCGACTAATGTCTTTTGAAACAATATTATTGCGACCAAGACTCTTGCAACCAAGAATATTTCAAATAAAACTTTTGCGAACAAGAATTTTGCTATCAAGCACGTGGCGAGCAAGAATTTTGTGACCAATGAGTTTGCGACCGAGAATATTACGACCAAGGAGTTTGCGACCGAGAATATTACGACCAAGGAGTTTGCGACCAAGAATATTACGATCAAGGGTTTTGGGAGCATATTTTTGCGACTATGATTTTTGCGACCAACGCATTTGTGATCAAGATGTTAGCGAGCGTATTTTTACGACCATAAATATGGTTTCCAAAAGTTTTGCGACCAAGGAGTTTTCGAGCATATGTGTGTGACAAAGGATTTTGCGAACAAGACTTTTGTCACCAAGGGTTTTTCAACAGCCTAGTGAACGAACCCGAGGTACAGTTTTTAACACGTACGATTTGTGCATCATAATATAATTTTTGGTAGAAACTGAGTTAACACTTTGACCGCCGGCCTGACGTCACAGTTTTTGAGTGAGCACGTAGCGCATGGCAAGAGAGCGATGAGAGCGACAGTTTCTCGTGCCATTGTTATCACTCTTCTGTTTCATTGCGATAAGCGGCGTAGCACATGTCGTTCTCGTTCGCTCTTTCCTACCTCATTCGTTATCAAGAGAATTGCTGAGCGTCAGATGCAAAGCTGAACGGTGAGCAAAACCGTCATGCGAATTTATATGACACGGCGCTTAAAGTGTTAAGGATAATACCTTTTGTTGAACACTTGGACTAAAAATCACGAACAGTGTAACAGTATGATAAAATACTCTACACCAAAATCAAATATCATACGCCATGGTTTTCTTGCAAACATACCTTCAAAAACTCGGTTACGAAACCCTGTACCCGGGGTAAATTAACTAGTGTATAAAAAAGCATGTATGGGTCGTGTGAGATGTATAGGACCGGTCTGGTGGTACAGTCGTCAACTCGTACGACTTAACAACATGCCCGTCATGGGTTCAAGTCCCGGATAGACCGTGCCCACGCATACGCTGGATAGACTATCCTGCTATGGTAATAAAAAGTCACTGAAAGCCAAGCTCACTTCACTAGTAGGTACAGGGGCAGGGAGGCCTAGACCGACAACGGTTTTTGTGTCAAAGAAAAAGAAGATGATTGACCGCGTATGTCGTAACGAGCCAATAAGACAAATAATATATATTTCGCTTTTTTTGCATTTCGTAAAAAAATGTTTGGCTGCCTCCCTTCCCGATGCAACATTTCGTAACTTTGGACGACACCACCTTCCCCTCATAGATTAATTACGTTGGTTTCAGCCTTATAATTTTTTAGGTTTTAGCTAACATTAAAAATAAATCTCTTTTTCAATAATTTTGCAAATGAATTATAAAAAAAAAGATTTTCTAATACTTATGACGAATTGATGTACAACTATATTATGGATTATTCATTCATCAATTTCAAAGCTTTAAAACACTAAAAAAATGTATCTCTTTCGCAACTAACATTCAATTTTCAATAAAATAAATCTTAATCATTTCATTTCGCAAATACTCAGTGTAGAATTTCCACCCACTGTGATACAGCGTTTGAGCCGTGTAGCATGGCATTAAGAACACTCCCCCAAATAAATGGCCCACATTATGTAGGTCACTGTCGCCGTTACGTACGCTTCTTGGAAGCTGAACAGACCAAGCAAACCAAAAACCAGCACGAGACGACACGCTCCCTGGTTCTGTTTGCCCTTTCGGGAGCAACTGCATAAAGTAGCGTGAAAAGAAGCAAATGTCTGCTTGGAAACAATGTGATCGGTTCTTACATCATGTCGAAATGATCTTCTCACTTCGTTGTTTTTATTCTATTCCATCTTCTATTTCGCTAATAAATTGTTAGAAACTATTCTGTTGCCAAATAATCTTACTATAAATGCATTAGAAATTCATCCCCTCCACTGTTTAGCATATTTTTTTTTTGCAGTTTTATTAAAGTGGTCGACTTGCAATCGTCGGACATCCTGCCAAAATGCCAAAATGTTCTCACAAATACTGAAACAAACCCTAAAAAATGAACATTAGCCCACCAGCATCTTTCCGGCGGCAGCTTATCTCCCCATCCGCCCGCTCGCACTAATCTCTAATCTACCGGGAAAAAGCAAAACATAGCGAAACCCTTTCGCACAAACTCTACCAACACACTTAAACGCCGGCTATAGCGTGTGTATAGTAGCGAAATAACATTCACAAACACACACACACACATTCACATTATGGCTGTTTCGATGTTTTTCCCTCCCCACCATCAACCGTTATAGTTGTGTGAGTGAGAACCTTCTGCTTGTAGGATGATAAGAGCACGGCCAATAGCAACGATGAAAAGAGGAACGGTATGTTGCAAAACATTGCCACCTCCGTCCACCTCCCATTCAAGCGTGCTCTCACATACACATGGACGGTCGTGAAAATTGTACGCGAAAAACGTGCGCATGGAAAATCGCCAAACGCCAAACAACGGCACCCGTTCACCAATACACCACCATGGCATGGGAGCGGATCTATGCTGTCGGAAAATCTCCGAACCGAGCACGAGCGTTCGGAAATTTGCACTCGGCCAAATTTCCGATCAGCCCTCGGAACAGTGTGTTGCGTAGCTGTAAAATGGGCAGTGGTTTTATTGCACTGTGTTTCGGATCAGTTTCTAATTTGATTGCGCAAGGTTTTTTTCAACAGTACAGCTGTGTCAAATAATGACAGATGTTGAAAAACATCTTGTATGTTTTGATAATGCTGTTCGCATTGCAAACTGAGACGGAAAACAGTGTATTACTAATTCAATTTACTCATAAATCATATTTTATGATGTGCTCACAACGCTTTACAAAACGTAGACAAAACCAATATGAAACAGAAATCAACGAATTACAAACACATAAGTGTGGAAATCATAAAAGCAAACCAGAATGAATGAAGTTTTGATTAGATCTTTATTATATTCTTATTAAATCGAACTAGATTTAAATCTGATTTTATTCCAAAAAACCACAGTAACCAGTTATACATTACTTCTTTTCCTTGATCTAAAACTCTTCATTCTTTTGTCTTAAATACTAATTATAAAAGTGGAAAACAACAAATGTAAGAAATGAATAAACATAAAAATCAGTTCTACGCACGCGGCAACCACTGTACGCCGCCCGTACTTAACAAATATCGGGCGGCTCCATCGTTTGCTGAGATTGTGTGTGTGTGTATGCGCACCTCTCTCCTCTGCTTTCGCACTTGCACTGTGTAGTCTAGTGCAGAAAACTACGCGACGCTTGGCAATACAGTCTCAGTCTACTCGAAACCGCGACCGAACGCTGACGGCCTAACAGGCACCTGTTCCCCGCCCCACCAGCTTAGTTTGCATACTGTGCGTGACCGCGTCACTAATCTCGGCGGGGTTAGTCGCCCGACAACGTCTTGAACGCAACAGAGAACCGAACCATCGAACGTCCGCATGTGTGTTTGTGTGGATTCCCACGTTGCTTGGATGTGTGCGGATGCGCCAGCAAGGAATAGCGTGCAGCAGCAGCAGCAGCAGCAGTAGTAGCAGCAGCAGAAGTAGTGTTGTGCCAGTGTGTAAACCCGACCGAGCCAACGGGGTGGCTTCGACAGGGGCCTTGGCTTTTGCGAGCAATCGGGCAAAACAAACGGGCGTATTCAAGCGTCCCTTTTCTGTGTCACTCCCGTGTCGTGTTTAGTGTCGTTTGTTTGGGCGTGATCTGTGATTTGCTCCGCACTATACCGCTATAGTGAGTGGAAAACGCGAAGGATAGCAGCAGCAGCGCTAACAGCTAGCACCGACAGCTAGCACTAGCCACCTTTCCGGAAGGGAGACCCACTTCTCCTTTTCCCAATTTGTTTACACCCTCGCTGCGCTGGTGTGTTTTGTTCGCCATCACTAGCAACGGCCAGCAACGGGCACCGGGTCAGAAAGGAACGCGTGAACAAGGTTAGTAGTGAAAGCCAAATTCTTCAATGATGCAATGGAAAGCGGAAAAGTCGTTGCCCAAAAGCGTGGTGGCCGACGGGGTTTCGACGAACCAACAGTGCCGGATGTTTGCAAAACAGCAACAGCAGCTAGAAGGTTGAGAAGATGGGATGCGAAAAAAAACAAAACAGCAATCAAGTGTCATCCGTAAGATTTTGCTTCGCCCAGCAATCGTAGGAAGCGTCGTCGCCAGGACGAAACAAAACCAACTGTCAACGACGAACGTCTCCCGAGAGACGGTCCGCGCGATGGCTTCTGCGTCCTTGACTGCTGTTCCGGGTACACTTTTTCGGCGAGGCTGCTGTCACTCCTCGGTGTTGCTTGCGCGAAGTTTGACTTTTGCTTGGCGTTTATTCTCGCATCCTGCATGGGGGACTAAATGCCGCCCCGTGGTCTTCTTTGTCCATCAGCATTATGTAGAAATAGCTCTGAGCATTGTTGGGCGAGCGTGGGACTTGGAAAAGGGTGGTGAAAAATGGTTTTGCTTTTTTTCCTCCTCCTCTGAAATGTGATACAAACCAGATCGATCTTGAGAGCTGGACATAAATTTTGGACGCTGTGGTTCCGCTATGTACACCTTTCCTATCGATCACACCTAACGAGCTATGGGTGGAGCGGGTTGCAAATAAAACACGCTTACCGACCGACGCGCCATCGTTGCCTAGTTTTTCTGTTTATTTTGCACAGCATGTGTGAAGTGCGTGAAGCTGGTGCTGTTCGTTGGATGTGCCGCCACCAAATCCCCAGGTAAACAATTATCACAACTCCGAAATGCCGTAAAACCAACAGCCCGCTAGGAAAAGAAAGCAACATCTTGCCCGTGTGCAGGCCGCGCGCATCTCGTGCAGTGAATAACGCCAACCACCAGCATCGTTGCGGTGTCGCCGGTGGGTTTCGAATGAAAATAGAAGCAAACAAGCGCGAAATCCATACCCCACCACGACCACCAACCTCGTCCGGGCTCCCCTTTCCCCTGCGGGTGGGGTGAATGGGGTCGTTGGCGACACACGTGGTGATGCTCTGCCGCCCGTATTTTAAGCAACCATTTGCATCTTACCATTTTTTAAACGACAGCAGAGGAGAAACAGGAGAAGTATTATGTGTGTGTTGTGCGTTGCTCTTCATCCACCATATCATCATCGCTCAGAATTTAGACCAAATTCTTACTGCACGCAGTTTGAAATGTGCAAGCACCTTTTGCCTTGTTTTTTTTTGTATCGCAGTTCTTGCGGGGTTTCTTCTATTGTACGTGAATTTAATTTCACCTGGTATTATCAGGGGAAATCAGGGAAATGTGTGCACCGCTAGGAATAAAGCGATCTATTTGTCGTTTCAAATTACGTTTAAAATTGGCTAAAACCTAAAATTAAAGGTACAATACGATATTTATTGGTTTGACCTACCTTAATACAAAAGCTATTCTAATTTCGTTTTTATGGTACTGTTAATTCACACTGCCCAAGGCTTAGTGAATACTTAATAATACATTGTGCAAAATTATACCTGAACGATAAATAGCTCAAGTATCATGTATTATTATAATACAAACATAATAAAGGCTGCTATAAAGCAAACCTTGATAAACAAAAGCACACATCATTAACTTTGTGGAGAGATTTAGTTATGAAACATTTAACTAGATCTATCATAAATTGCTTTGTTTTGGCAACAGATAGCGCGTTCCTAAACTAAGTTTTGAGTACATAACTAAGTCATGCACCATGCGCGAAGAAAACTTGTATCTGAAAAAGTGTGTTAATGATGCACGCGATGAAACAGTACATCTTTCTGCTTTTTCTGCTTTGGTTTGCTCACTGCTAAGCCCGTCTTGTCGATAAGGCCATGCTTCCAAAAGATTTCGAAACTATTCGGTCCCAACTTGCAGTTTCCTATCCTTGAAGACACTCCATCTCCGAAAGAGGTTTATTGCGCCGGTTCCACCCTCTGAGCTCGTTGTGTTGCTCTGTGGGTTGACTATACGACAGCTTGAGCAATATTGAGTACAGATCGTTTAGTAATATTAATAGATATCAAATTAGTAGCTTTACAAAAACATGAGAGATGTCTTACAAGTTCCCACCACATTTTGAACCAAAAAGTGTTTTGTTTCTCTTAAAAATCATGCAGCTAATACACTCCTTACATGTGCACCAACAGAAATTGGAAACTCCAAATAGCTACGTTAGTTTAATACGCGGTACGCTACGAAGCACATAACCCGAACGGATGCACGATGTTAGAAGTTTGTAAGTATCGCAGGTGGAGTTAAATGCTATATAAAGTATGGTGTATGTTGTTGTAAACTTGTAAACTTGTGAGGTTGTTAACCACACTACACAACATAAGAAGCACTGTCTTCTTCTTCTTCATTAGCACA
>AXCO02013006.1:0-10717 GCA_000473525.2 Anopheles melas
ATAAATGAGACAAAGACCAAACTGATGGTGGCATCATCAGTGGACCCTGCGAGAAGCTACGTAAGCGTGACGTACAACTAGGTAAACGCACTTTTGAAGTCTCCCCAGTCTCACCTATTTCGTGTCAAAGTTCAGCAACGATAATAGCATGATAGCTAAGTTGCGTTCAAGGATGCTGGCTGCCAACCGGTCATTCTACAGCCTGAGAAAGCAGTGTACCTCAAAGAACTTGTCGCAAAGGACGAAGCTGGGACTATATAGTACCAACCGGTACTTCAATACGCCTCTGAGACATAGACTCTGTTCAAATCTGACGAAACTCCACGGTACCTTTGCCGCTTTCGAGGGGCAGATGCTCAAATGGATTTCTGGCCCCGGTATGTGTGGAGTGACAATGAAGGAGCCGCCGAAATTTTTCATTTATGCATCCGCAAATGTTCGTTTGAAAATGGTAACTTTTGTCACGATATTCTAATAAATTCACCAGCAAAAAACCCGCTCTCAACAATCACTCCAAAATAGCCCAATTAAACGCAATTGCTAAATAAATTGATCGGATTGTTTGGAACAGCTTGCATGCATAGAAATACAAAGTGTTAATAAAATACAAATACATAATTTTATTCCTACCAATTTGCACGTACATCTACATGCTGTGATGGAAAGGTTGGCCAAAGCAACCCGAATTACATCACCCACACGACACCACGGCCACGGTCCTGTCCACTCGAGCAATCAACAGTCTTCCACGAAAGGACACGGCGCGTTTCTATTTGCGTGAATTTTATTGCCACGTTCAGGTGCACTACACCCATCCGCGCTAGAATTGGTGTAACAATTTAGCAGACAATTTTCGTCACATTTGTTCACGCGCGCCATGTGCGCCATGGGCGGTTTTGGACGGGGCGGTTTTGAATACCCCCTCGCCTTTTGCAAATAGCAGTACAATTACGCTCACCACTGGCCATCCAAACCGCAACGCATGCAGCCCCCGTAATACGCTGCCCGGCCCCCTACATGTACAGACTAATCCAATTGATGTAGGACGAGATGCGCGTGGCAACGATCGGTTCACCGCCGGCACACTGCCGGTCGTAGCTGTACAGCCCGACCAGATATGGCAAATAGATGTTGTTGGTGCGCTGCAGCGTAATAAGCGGATTGCCCTTGCGCCCACAGTTCGGTGCGTCCGCACCGTCCGGTCGCAGTCGGAACTCCTGCCAGCAGAGCTGATCGTTCGTCAGCTCGGTGTGCGAAGTGAACAGCTGGCAGTCCCGGTTGTGTACCACGTTCTTGTCCCGCGCCGTCAGTGATTGACCGTCGAAGTGTACCTCCTGGCCGTAGTACGGGGTGCGGTTTAGGTCGCGCCACAGACAGGCCGGAATTGCATTTTCGTTGACGCTGGAAAAAAGGGAATGGAAAAACAAAACAAAATGTAAAGAAAGAATTTGAATTTGCCTAAAAATAACTAAAATTTAATGTGACTCCAACAAACACTGTTTAAAGTGTTGGCTAAAGGAACACATTTTCTACCATGGAATTGTGTCCTTCCTTAATGCAATCAAACCTTCCAGCACGACCAGCCCCGTGCAACAAATCTAATCAAATATTAGCTTTGTTCCGTTCGAACTCGGCATTGGGTATAATTTATTTAAAATCTAATTTCAAGTATCATCCCTTTGCACATGCACACACTCACGCTGGTGTGAACAAGGTCCGACACCATCGAAAGTTCAAAAACCACCGCAACACAGTGCACAGCGCCCGTGAGCTTTGATCGTTTAGCTCTCGTCGGTGCATACCAGCACACCTAGGTTCGTTCGTCGCCACACCACACCAGCAATCCGTAGTCCGTATTATTAGCAAATGATTGAACCAACATTGATGGTGCGTTCGCTTGCTTGCATTGCTAAGCTACCGGTTGTGTGTGTAATTGTGTGTTTGTCTGTGTCTAGTACTTACAGCACGTCCGATTCCAGCTTCAGCACCGCAATGTCGTTGTCGTGCGTTTTCGCATTGTAACTCGGGTACCGGATCGTTTCCTTCACGCGTATGATCTGTGCCGCACCGTCGTAGATTCTGGCGACATTCGTTTCGCCGACACTGACCACTTCCGGGCTGCGTCTGGAATGTTGCACCAGCAACGAGAGACAGAAATCGAGGAAAGCGTAATTAAATTATCATCGCCTGACGGTCGAGCGTAAACCGATTCCCGGGAACACTACAGCCGGGCTCCGGGATTTACAGAGAGCTCTTGAAAGCTCAGCCGCAACACCGTACCTTCGCACACTGTTAGCACAGCCCGCCGTCGTGAGCACCGTGCTCAGGTTAATTAACGTGCCCGTGCAGTGCCAGGCGGTGGCCGTCTTGTTGACCTTCCAGCCAATCATCACCGAGTGCGGATGGGCACCGTCCTCGAGCGGCAGGGCGGTCCCCCGGTCGCCTACAAAGTCGGCGTACTTCTTGCGGAACCGCTGGTAGTTTGTTTCGCACTCGGTCAGCAGCGGCAAATGGGCGGTCGCGATGAAGGAATTCACCGGACAGCACACAATGGGGGCCGTCTCGTTCGTGCACACCTTCACCACATCCTTGGCGAGCGCCCGGTGCGAACAGTGGTCGATGTGGACGCACACGCCCGCCTCCCGGTCCGACGCCTCGCAGATGTAGTCCAGCGCCAGCTCCTTCTCCATCAGCACCTGCGGCACGGTCTGCACTTTAGTCGTCTTGTAGATGACCGTGTCCATCCAGTCGCGAAACGCGATCGCTCGCGAGGCAACGAGCGGCCGCCGTCCGAACCCGCAGTCCGGTGCGTACGAGCTTACGCCCACGAGATCCTCCGGGAAGGGGTTCGGGTCGATGGGCGGGCGAATCTCGCCCAGCACCTCGTTACCGTTCCATGGTTCGCACGCACCCGGCACGAGATGATCGCCGCCCGAGCCGAGACAGAACTGGGTGGCGTTCAGTCCGCTCTTCAGTATACCGTAGCCCTTGTACGCTTCGGTACAGTTGGCGTTTTCCACCCGCTGCAGCGTGGCCGTTACGTAGCGTTCCGTGCCGTCCGCATTGCCATCCGTGCGCCCGTCATCGTTCAGGTTGTACGGTCCGATGCCGAACGTTAGGTACTCGCTTTGATCTTCCTCGCCCGGTGCTCCGATGCATGACACCGCCTTCCAGTCGTATCGATTACTGCCGGGCAGTGCGCGGTAGATTGGGGAAGCGGCAAATTTATGTGCGGAAAAAAGGTAAAGGAAAGTTTAGGTTAAAATTTAATGCTTTGAAGTACGATGGAGCCTTTCCAGAACATGGAAAGGAATGCCAAATTCACGGGTTTGTCTTTGTCCTGCTCTGTTTATCTTTAATTGAAAATTTTGATACGAAAAAGAAAGTATCCTAGAAAGGAGACCCCCTAGAGCGGAACCTTTGTACGCCCTTTTTAGTTAATCTGACTGATGACTTTAATAAGTTATCCTTACCTAAACGGTTTCTACATTCCGTATACCAGTTATCGGATCAAGATTTGATGCAACATTTCAGAACTTTCGACTAATGCTTCACAATTCCAGGTATAGCTAAATTGTCAAACGAACCCAACCAACACCATTGTCGTTCAAGTTCAGTTCCAAAGACAATCAAGGATCGTAAATAATTTCTTGAATAATCAGTTTTGAGTTGAAAACGATTCTATTTCATCCCATTCTATGAACCAAATTTCAACTTATGTTAAAGTTAAGAATCTGGATAATAATGAACTCTTGGGGCATGAGAAATCAACATGCTTGTTTAGCAGTTTTTCTCTTTTATGTTGTATATACTTAAAAGTAAACTGTTCTCTTCTGGTCTACTGGTGTTCTTTTTTTTTCTTCTTTTCATTATAAGAGCAAAATAGCAAATTTATAAAATACTATTTTTAGAACTAATGAACCTTTGTCTATTGTTTGAACCCATACGATTGAAACTTATTGTTTGTTACTGGGATTAAATACGCTTCATAGGAGACGTAATAATGCTCAATGTATCTTTATTCTTAGCCGGTCTCGTAGTACAGTCGTCAACTCGTACGACTTAACAATATGCCCGTCATGGGTTCAATCCCCAAATAGACCGTGCCGCCATACGTAGGATTGATTATCCTGCTATGGGGGGAAATCAATTAGTCACTGAAAGCCAAGCCCCACAAGTGGTACAGGCAGGCCTTGACCGACAACGGTTGTTGAGCCAAAGAAGAAGAAGAACAATCTTTATTCTTACGAATCTTTCCGATACAACTGATGCACGAGAATCGTTGGCCAGATTCAAAATAACTGTCGGGCCTAGAATGCTTCGTAACTGCAACAGACCCATTAGAACTGACTATGAAGGATGGTGCGGTCCCGTGGTACATTCATCAACTCGAACGGCTCAATAACATGTACGTTATGGGTTCAAACCTGCAATGGACCGTCCCCCGTAGCAAAGACTGACTATACGGCTGCGTGGTAATGAATTAAGTCTCGAAAGCATATACAAGCCGGTATGTCATCATAGGACGTTACGCTAAATAGAAGAATGAAGGATGTGAATATACCGAGAAGCGTCGTATAACAGAGATGACTTGTAAATTTCATCTAAATTCCACGATTTTTCCCCTGGTGCAATCCTACCAACGTTCACGAAATTGCTTGTTAATATTGTAGAATTTGTTTAATTTGCTGTTTTTTTGTGCCTCTATTTCTTACAGTTAAGTAAGCTTAACTAAAATAATTATAAGGTTACAGATTTAGTCTATCATTCTAATGAACAGTCAACAATACCTAATACAAAGTTAACCAAAATCATTGTCCCTAACTAATAGGTACTACCTTTTTGCTACATTTAATGCCCCTAAACTATAAACCAGTAAAGTAAATGATTGTTGACAGAGTCATCAGATGAGAAAGCATAAAATAAAATAGATTTCACCTTAATTGTTATAAATTCGTTTGACGAATCAAGGATTAACAACCTTTTATTGGGTTTTACGAGTCCCTTTTTGATGTAAACTGCATAATTAATTTGTCATTGCGTTGTTTTATCCTTACTTTACATTTTGAATTGTAGATTTCCAAAATATTAATACTGTTAAAGCAATTCTTGTCCAACATTATGATCGGGTTTATATTTTAACAAATTGACACACATTTTCCTAAACTTACGCAAGCATGCAACAAAAACAGAATGCCATAAGGTCGTCAAATTGGAAGAATGTTGTGCGAGGGGTATAAAAGTCATCCACTGAACGCATACACGCTTTAAGATATGTTCAAAAAACCCATCCCATCTTACCAAAGCTTGTTGAAAAATGTTATACTCAACGATCCCACCCAACAACTACGGACTAAAGCGACCGTTTCCGACATGGTTTTAATGGGCTTCAAGCAGCGGATACATCGAAACACAGCATAAACGCCATCAATAAACCCCCCCGCTTGTCTGCTTTCCACACCCGCCCACCGATTAGCACACCGTTGCGGGTTGGCTGGCAAGAGCGACCAGCCAGAACAATCGAGAACAATGCACGACGGTCCAGCCGTGGAAAGCGGAAGGCGAACGGAAATAAATATAGCAACATCACAACTCACCGGTTGTCGGTTTGCAGCCGAATCAGTGCTAGATCGTTGTAGAGTGTCTTCCTGTCGTACTCCGGGTGGAAGATTACTTCGGCTATCTTTTTCCAGTCGTTGCGATAGTTCACCACATCGACATCACTGTCTCGAGTGGTGGTGGTGGTGGCCCCAGGGTCCAGGGTTCGTGCGATCGGGTAAGCCAGTCCAGTACCGAAGAAGGCAGGATGCCGGCGGATGGATGGAAGCGGAAAACGAATGTTAGATAAAATTGTTAACATTTTCATTTGTACCCATTCCCACTTTCCTCCCGTTTCCTGCCGAGTGGCGGAATGAAGCGAAGGGAACTTGTGGCAGGATTTGTCCGGAACCAAGATTCGGTTGCGGTCCCACGAGCTTCCACTTACACATCCTTGACGCATCGGGCAGACGTCAGTGCAAAGTCCTGTGCAACAATTGTGCAACCGCAAAGCCACTCCACGTTCTCACCATCCTTGCCCACAGCACACTGAAATCCAGAAGCGGGGATGCACCAGCATCGAGTCGTCCGTGTTGGGGGGGGGGGGGGTCCGCAAAAATCGTACAACGAAAAGTCGAAAAGATGCTCACGTTAGCTCCTTACCAGAAAACGCTCAAGACTCACTGTGCTGTGCTGTGTGCTGGCCGTTGCTGACAGGGACGGAACGAGCAGATGTTTGTACAGGACGCACCTGTACCTGCACTTTGCTCAGAAGGAAAGCGGAGGGGGGGGGGGAGGATGTGGGAACTGCAGCCCGTCAGCGTCGTACCCACAGCCAGCAGGGCCACCCGTGCCAGTAAATATCGTTGTTTAACTAACCTTAAATTCTTTGAATACGTGCAATTTAGCACGCAAAGGATTTGCCTCGACCGTTCCCTTCTTGCCGGTCAGATGAGTTTCCAGGGCGGTGGTCTGCAAAAGAGCACAGAGAGTCGAGTGAGCACAACATGCACAACCACGGCGAAGTGTCTAGTGGGCGCGTGTCTAACGTGTGTACGTATCCCAGCAGCAGGAACACTGTACACACACTGGTCGGACAGCTAAGCTTAAGAAGCGTAACATAACGAGCATTAAATCTGTTAACGAAGGGATCGATTTGTTACGTATCGTTTGCTTATCGTTTACACTGTGCGCCTGGGCCACAGCACCGGGAACTTCACTGGAAGCAAACGGGCGAGAACGGGAAGGTACGGGACGCGTGTCTATTAAAGATCAACAACAATTCTCTTACGTCATTGGTGCGTGCATTGAGTGTCCGTGTCTGTGTTGCTATAATTTCTCAAGCCGAAGTAAATAAATTCAATTAATTACGGGAAACCGGGAGGAGGAGTTCTATTGAATCTCTTTCTTCTTTCCCTGTTGTCTTGAAACGTTTCAAATCAAACCAACATGATTGCTGCACTGCTGTCTTGGGAGGATTGTTGTTGCTTTCACAGCAAACCGGGACACTCGACACGAAAGATGGTTGCACGCCGGCACGATCCATCCATTCATTGTCTTTTACCATTAAATTTGAAGCTAACTTGTCCCGGGCTTTAAATACAGGCTTTTATCCACATGGCTCAATTGAATTACACTAGATCTTTGTAAATCTCGACATAGCATAGAGCATTACAGCAAAGCAGTTCAAATTACATCCAACACTTATCCTCATCCTACAGAGAGCGCAGGGTGATGGCAAGGTGTGCAACTTTGTATTCTGCGAACTGTTCACCATCAATGAGTCAACAATCATGATCTTCCAACAGCTCTATTTTTGCAGCTGGCTGAATTTTTGCTAGCTATTTTGATGAGGATTTAAATTGCAACATAATCGAGTAACTGATATGTAGCATAATGTAGGAAACAATATACGAACGAACAGACAGGGTAAAACTTGTTTGTGTAACAAATAGCATACAAATTCAAGGATAAATAAAGGGTTCGTTGTTTATCAACGGATATTAAATTATTGTTCATAGTCTAACATTGATTTAAGCTAGTTTTTTTTTAATTTCAAACTGCTCAACAACACCTGTGATGTTTTCCAATTGAAGTTTACATGAAAAATGGAATACAATATTTTGTAAAATTAGGAAAGAATGCAGTTTAAGCCGCTTCTAGTGAGCACATTAAATATTAATTGCTTCAAATATTTACGAGACATTAACCACAATAACATCATTATTCACTTTAAAGATCACTGATGATTTCCACTTGTGCGTCAATTTCATTCGATCATTTCCGACCAACAGCAATCACTCTCCCCTTACCTTCAATTCCGGTGCAACGAGCGATGTGTCCAGCTCCCGCCGGGAGATGTGCCGAATGACGCACTCTGGCGGATGGTACACCAGCTTCGTCACGGCTTCAATCCACAGAATGTAGTGCGGAACCTTCGCATATACACCGGGCGTTGTTGCACCGCACGGCACACCGAGCGCCGACACGCCGACAACAAACGGCGTGTACCGAGAGCTGGACAACAGCTTCACCTGCAGCGGACCACCCGTATCGCTCGGGCAGCTCTTAAGCTGCTCATCACCCGCACACATCAGCATCCGGTTGATGCCCTTTCGGAACGCTTCCTTATTGTCACGGTACCAAAACTTGCAGCGATCTTGATTGATCGGATTGAGCGGGGTAGTTAGAATCGGTGGCGATACTTCTGCATCTAGAAAAAGAAAGCCAAACCCAAGCATAAAAATCAGATACAACAAAACCTCACAAACCCTGCTGGCAGTGCGTTCACTCACAAAAGTCCCAGCCCGCAGCCTGCAGCTTGTCGAATGTTAGGGAATCGTTCGTGTACAGGCAGGCCGGTGTGACGAAGTCGGTGACACTGAAACACAACAGCCAATGGATAAAACCGGTTAATTGGGTGGCTGTTGGTGCTTGTTTGCGTGCGTTCGCTTGTGCAGCCCCCCCGAGAGACAGCCACAAGGCACCCGTAGCGGTCCACTTACGTCACGGATTTCTTTAGCCGAAGCAGTGCTATGTCGTGGTACGCGCTGCTAAAGTTAAACTCTGGATGGCGGATAATTTCCGCTATCTCTACCTGCTGCGCATAACGATCATCCTTGGCGCTGTACAGATCGAGATCACCCATACGTACCACGGTGGGTTCAACGCTGCCAAAGAAAACGAAAGAAATCAGTTCTTTCTAGCACATTCGGAACACTGCACCTGGACACTAACTCTTCATCCTGTGTGCAGTGTGCAGCGGTTAGGATAAAGTTCTCCGCTATAAGACTACCACTGCAACGCCACTCAATGTCGTCACCACTCTTGGACTTCCAGCCTATCGCAGCTAGATGAGCGAACTCGCGGGAGTACGATGGAAACTCTTCCAACTGTGCTGCCGGTGGTTCATCATGAGCTAGCTTTTGCAAACGCAGGGAACAATCTGCAAAGAGAAGGAGAAATTGATCGGTTACTTTATCGCTTTGTTTTGTCTTCTTTACTTACCCTCGAGTGAACCGGAATCGGGAAGTGTATGAACGCTGAGCTCTGAAATGGATGCCAAAAGCGAACCGATTACCGAGTAGAAAGGGGAAAAGGTGGAATCACTTGTACAATCGCTGTGTTGTAACCTTGGCACTACTCCCGTTACGGATTCTTTCCAAGCGCACTTCCTCGTGTGGTGTGGTTAGACCACTGCTAACCACACACTCACTCACACACATACACACAAGGAACTAACCTTCAAACGATTTGCGAAATGCCAGCACGGCCCACCGATCAGCTGACGAGACGAGCGCCAGCAACAGCCCCAGCAGCGTTATCGTTCCGCGTTCCAGCATGGTGCCCAAGCGACTGAAACGCCGGCCGTGCGGACCGTACGGAGCATAAGACGCACACAAGAACTTATGTAATGAAAAGGCCGATCGCACGCGAGCGAGCGAGTGAACGAAAACCAAAATAACGCACCACACCACGAAACGCACAACAAACAACGTGTGTGTGCGTGTCTTGATCGGGCACCGCGCAAGGTGGGAGGGTTCATCGCTTGCTAGAGCCAGCGATCGCTCAAGTCTAATGTGCCTCGATTCCGCCGCAGTAGATGCAGACTTCGATGCCGGCTTACTTTCACTTTTTCAAGTGACGCGCAAGGGGCGGTACGATACGTTGCAGTGTGTTTGCTTTGTTGTGCGACATGTTGGTGGAACTTTGAGCTGTAGCTGTGCGATGTTTTTTAAACGCACTGATAACACTGTACAGTTACTATGATGCTTCAAAATTGTACTGAGCAATTACCAGCTTTGTCTATTAACTTTAGCCAAAGATATCCACGATGCATGGAACCATCCAATCAGAAAACATTAAAGATTTTAATCTAGTCTTTAGAGTCATGCTTTGAAATTGTATGTCCATATGTTCCCAAAGCGGGTGTTTCGGATATCGCACTGGTACCCACATTGCACACGCTGCGTCGAGCCAAAACCATCCCACGTGCTTATTCCCACGACCCCAGACGCGCTGCAGATATCCAAAGATCGTACATGATACCGTGCAGGCAAACAGCATTCTACTTACAAAAGCATGCAAACATAACAAAGACATTAGCACAACACAGATCATAGGAAGCTAGGTAAATTAATAGTTCTAACCACAAACGATAGCTTAACATGTTAGTTTAGATTAGTTCCATCTCCACCTAGTTTCACCTGCTAAACCTTCTGATCAGTACAGATGAAATGTTAAACATCTTAAGAAAATTAAGAGAAAGAACCAACAAACAGACAAATTACAACAAATAAAGCTTACACAGTAAACAACAGTCAACGATAGGAGGAAGTAAAAATCACTAGTTATTATCATCATTAGTCAGTCATCATTAGCCACTCTATTCAAAAATAATTCTGTAGTATACTTCTTAGGAAGCGGGTCTGTTGGTACAGTCGTCAACTCATACGACTTAACAACATGTTCGCCATAGGTTCAAGCCCAGAATGGCCAGTGCCCTTATTCGTAATTCTTACTGTCGTGCTATGTGTAATCAATAAGTCACTGAAAGCCAAACCCACAAGTGGGACAGCCCTTGACCGACAACAGATGCTGTGTAAAAGAAAAAGAAGAGGAAGAGACTTCTTAGGATCTCACTTTCTCTCTTCCTTCTTCTCTCTCTCTCTCTCTCTCT